>VWZS01004493.1:12747-115433 GCA_013397075.1 Rhabdornis inornatus | reverse complement strand
GTTTTGCTGGTGCTTTTCCTTCTGTCAAGAGATTTTAAGCTTGATTGCTTCACGGTCACGGTGGTAAAGATGGCCACCAATCTCCACTTCACTAACTGTTCGGCAAGTAACAAATCAAGGACATCATTCTTTCCTAGCCAGCTCTCTTAGTACCTGTATCATGAAAGGGTCATCCAGGTGTTCTACAAATCTTCTGGACCTGTTTGTGCCAGCTGTGCAGTGTTCCCAGCTAACGTCCACCAAGTTGAAATCCCCCGTAAGAACAAGGGCAGTTGATTTAGAGGTGTCTTTTATTTCCTCAAAGAGTAATTCATAGCATCATTGTCCTGGGGGGGTCTATAGCAGGCTCCCATTATGACATCTGGATTATTTGCCCCTTACCCTGAAGCCCACAATTGTGACATTGACAGCTGTGAGCTCCACATATTCCAGCCCTTCAGTGAGCAAAAAGATAACACATGTGTGACCTTCCTGAAAACATTTACACCAGTGGTGAATGCAGCCTTCGCAGAAGGGTATTTTCTGTAGCTCACTGTATTATTAAGGTTAAAGAAATTGCACTGAAGTTTCATGTTTATCTTTCCAGCAATGTCTCTCAGGTGAGAACTTTTGACATGGCACAGTGGGAAAAGACAAAAAGCATGAGCCCCAGAGGTAGTCAGAATGACAGAATCACTGCATGGCAGAAAGAAAAAATCCGTCACTTGAGTGGTTGGGAAGAATAAATTGAAGCTTCTTCCCTTAACCTACAGCTTGGTGGCTGACATTTACGTTCTGGGAACAGGGAGGATGCTTTGAATTGAGTCTGGAAAAAGAGACAGTAATAGCCTTTACAATTTGTTTGCCCATAAGCAGAAATAATCAACCCACCAGATTTAGAACAAGCTGCCTCTTCTTAATTTTTCTTCATTTTTTTTTTTTTTTTGTTTAAGCTATCCACCTCAGAGAAATCACTACTGCAACGTACTTTGATTCTGGTATGGACCCTGTTAAACAACATCTGTGCATCCTCCAGATTCCCTAGAAATAGTGAAAAAAATAACAGAATCATAGAATCATTAAGGTTGGAAAAGGCTTCTAAGATAATTGAGTCCAACCTTGACCACAACTAGGCCATGGTACTAAGCACCACATCCAGTTCCTTCTTGGCCACCTGGGCACTGCCGGCTCATGTTCAGCTGCTGTCACCAGCACCCCCAGGTCCTTTTCCTGTGGGCAGCTTTGCAGCCACTCTGCCCCAGCCTGTGGCACTGCCTGGGGTTGCTGTGACCCAAGGGCACGACCCAGCCCTGGCCTTGTTGAACCTCACAACACTGGCCTTGGGCCATGATCCAGCCTGCTCAGATCCCTCTGCAGAGCCTTCCTGCCCTCCAGCACATCAGCACTGCCACCCAGCTTGGTGTCATCTGCAAACTGACTGAGGGCACACTCAATCCCCCCCATCCAGGTCATTGATGAAGGTATTAAACAGAACTGGTCCCAGTACTGAGCCCTGGGAACACCACTGGTCACTGGCCACCACCTGGATGTAACTCCATGCACCACCAATTTCTGGGCTCAGTCATACAGCCAGGTTTTTACCCAGAACAGAATACACCTCTCCAAACCATGGGCTGACAACTTCACCTGGAGAACACTGTAGGAGTCCCTATCAAAGGCACTGAAGTCCAGGTAGATGATGTCCATAGCCTTTCCCTTATCCACTAGGTGGGTCACACTGACAAAGGAGGAGATCAAGCTGCTCAAGCTGAACCTGCCTTTCGCAAACCTCTGCTGATGGAGCCTGATCCCCGGGTTGTCCTGTACATGCTGTGTGATGGCACTCAAGACAATCTGCTCCATAAACCTCCACAGCACTGAGGTCAGACTCACAGGTCTGTAGTTCCCCTGATCTTTGACCCTTCTTGAAGATGGGCATCATACTGGCCAACCTCCAGGATTAATAATTTTCCAGTAATGACTCAAAATGACTATGACTTAAATCTTTACTATCACACAAAAACAGTAGGATAGAAGATGGCAAGAAGAAACTAAACAAAAATCTACATTCAGTGAAGTGATACAGCAGTGGAAATTGGTAAGGTTTTCTAACGCAGAAGTAAAATGTTCTTGCCTTGGTAAGACTGCCCCTTATACAGATGAAATTAACTGCCAAGTTTTAAATAACTATTTACTTCTGAGTGCTTAAGTGCACTGACATGGAACACTTACCATCTTTTGTTCATCTGCAGAATGTCAGACATGCTCTGCTTCACTGCTTTCTTCCTTGACCATAAGAATGGCTTAAAGAAACTTTCAGAAGTGCAGGAGCACTGACATGTCCCTAGGGTTATAACATCAGACAACAGCATTAATAGAAACAAGGCATCCTGGTCCCAGAAAAAGCAAAATTCAAAGTGAATTGTCAGGCAAATGCCTTTTTCCTCCTTCTTCTCTTTCTCATTACATGTTAGAATGACAAAGGAGATGGGAAGTAATGCTGCACAATTGAGCACTAACTTCTTTAAGTCTGTAAGGCACTCAAGTACATACAAAATTTATTCCAATGGAAGGTGACAGACAGAATAGAAGCTATGCTGGAAGCCCAAGGGGAAAATGCACATAACAGAGACTAGTACTGTAAAACAGGAGTAAAAACCATAATACAAATAATACACGTGGACACAAATTCACCTTTACCAGAAGCCATGTCTGTTTCAGAGAAAAAAATTACATTCAGCATGTAAGTAGTTCTCTTTCACTTGCAATTAATTCATGTCTTAGTATTGGGTCCTCTTGTGATTTTATTTCTATGTCTTGGATCGAGAATAGCTGACACAAAGTTTGTATTTGCAGGTGGCAGATGATGCAATACACAGCTTTAACCCTTTATGTCACCGAAAGAGACAAATTAATGAAAGATCAGTACATGTCACCACAACAATGGACTGTGCACGAAAACATTACACTGAATATCAAAGAACAAACCCAGCAAACAGCTACCTAAATTGGAAATTGTCATGAAAATGGTCCTTGTCTTGTGTATAAATCTTCAATACAAGTTTTCTGGTCCCTCTGAAAACACAGTAACTTCACATTGAAGTAATTTGTTTTGATTCAAGCTGTTTTGACAGCAACTTGGCATACAGGGGAAGGAAACAGAAGCTGTCACCATCTAATTGGATAAGAATTTTGTTCTTACTGCGTCTGCTGTGGTCACAAATATAACAGGGAAGGAAAAACAACATACAGATTGAAATACAAGCTCTTTTATAATAAAGACAGGAGAATACATAACAGTGTCTGACCAAGGTGCAGACTTCAACATGTTCTTCAGCATGCCCATCTCTGTGTGAACGTAGAGCCGAAAATATGGTAAACACTGCCACACTGACAATCCTCATCAAGCTAATGGAGTGACAAGGACTAGCATCTGGAAAGCAGGTGTGACTTCTGCATGAGAAAGAAGTACCGGTATGTCTTCACCAACCTACTCTCACTTGAGCACTTGGCTGTTAAGGGGACATAAGAGAGTAATGCACCATCTTCCAGTTAACTTTTGTTTTATACCATGTTTGAGTAACAGTTGAATAAAATATACTTTCTGACTTTCCCCACAGAGAATAGGCAGGCTGCCTCTGGATAATCCTTCATGGCATTTTAATTTCAATGTAATTAACAAAGTTACCCCCTGTGCAAACATGGCCCTTGCTGTTTAATCAGTCATATGGCTGCAGAGTCCTAAAGTTCTGCCCCCACTGAATGGAATGTTCAGTTTCATCAAAAGAGAATTAGGTAAATACTGACTCGTGACTTGTTTCACACTCTTTGCTTATTGCTTTTTTCTCACCTACCTTCTACACCTTTTTTCAGTACAGAAAGACCAGGGATGAGTGACTCCTCAAATGATACACAAGTCACCTTCAAAGGAGTCAAAACTGTGTATCCCTCACCTCTTTGCCTACCCTGAACCTACTTCCTCTTCTTTCTTAATGTCAAAACAACCACATGTACTACGTTTGCCAGCTCTTTTTGTGAACCTCTGTTTCAGCATACAGTTGAAGTCCCTATTCAAAAACTGTAGGAGTTTTAAATATTTCAGAGATTTTTCAGGGGATGAGCAGAGAGAAAAGCAAGACACCAGCCTTAAAATCCCTTTATAAAAAACTAACTTTGTTTTTAATATTCTCTGTCCTCTTTTCTAGTCTAGACTATGTGTTTGGTAAACCTGATCATCCAAGCATTCATTAAAAAGTGACAGTAGGTTGAGCATTATTAACAGAGCTATTAATGCTTAGATAGTTGACAGGGCTGGGCATGTATCAACAGTTCAGTAACTGCACACAACTTTGAGGCTTACCACTGCATCAGCTGTGCCTTTGTCTCAGTGTGCACAGAGGCTGTGGCAGCATTTGCTGTGTTTTTATGCCTCCAGAATCACTGAGTTGCCAGTTTCATTCATGAGCTGAGGGAGTGAAAAAACTTGGCACTGAAGACCAGACACATTTAAGGAAGAAGACATTTATACCAACAAGTAAAAAATTCTCTATTTCCTTTGTTTCTCTCAGAAGATGTGAGGGGAAAAGAAATATTATTAATAGCATCTGAAATGTATAAAAGATGTTAAATGTTTTTCATCTGGCCCACTTACACTGCTGCCTACTTCCCAGGAGACAGCGATGCATCAAGAAAGTATCTTGCTATCTACTGCACTTTGTTTATCTTTGTCAGAGCCCAGGTGACACCTTTTCCAGTTTTATTACACTATTTTTGAAATTACGGCAGGAAATGAGCTAAAGTTCCTCAGTATGGACTGTAGCATTGTGCTTTTTTTTTTTTGTGTACAGTCCAAAAGGTATTTCAAGTGTTTTGCTTGTCACATTGCACTAGAGAGGGAATTCTGTAAAAGAAAAAATAGTTCCATCTTAAACACAGATTTGTACATACCTTAAGTAAAGATTTTCTCCTTTTTTTGGTACACAGTTTGGAAAATTACACATGACAACCATTTTCCCAGTACCTTTTTTTCATAATGTGCTAAGATTGCCAGGGCAACAACTCATCTTCAAAAACACAGTAAATTCATACAGAGAAACAGCAAGGTAATTATTAAAATTCTACTCTGGTAGAAATGAACTCAAATCCTAAGCAAAATAACAGGACCAACTGCAGTGGAAGCATAAGCATGGCTTACATCCTAAAATCTACCTTATTTTAATGTTAAAAAATAACTGCAGATCTTTTTGGGGTTTTCTGAAACTCAGAGAGAAAACTGAAAATACTTTGAAATTACTTAAACATGATAAAAGAACCCGCAGCTAGCAATACAATTGTATTTGTTCATGCAAACAGACATCATCATATGACTTACTGTTATTGACCAAACCCAAAGCTACTTCCAATTTCAACAGAAATGCTGTATCTTATTAGTTAATTTTTATTATCCAGCTAAATGCTCATCTGCAAATAATGAGTTCTTGAAAAATAAATGAAATTGGGTCACTGCAAAGTCATCAGGTGCTCTGGGGATGGGTAATGTGATACTGTGCCTTTTATATCCAAGTTGGCAGTTTAAATCCAGTCCAGGCCAGCAGTGACTGGAGCTTACTGCCACGTGCTTTTTGTCGTATGTAACAGGTTAGTAGACTTGGTTCATTTTGCAGTGAAAAAATAACCTTTCTCTATGGTCTGAAGAAACTGTCACTGAAAACTAAACTATCCTGTATCACAGAAGGACTACTGGCAGGCACCTCTGGAGGTCATCTGGTCCAATCCCTCTGCTCAAGAAGGGCATGTCCAAGTGCCTTTTAACAATCTCCAAAGGAAACTTCAGAAGCTCACCAGGACTTTTTTCTTTGCAATGCTGCTTCAGACACTGGTATCATCAATGTGAGTCTCTGATAACCTCTCCGTGAATTACTGGGTCTTCCATCCAGATGGGGCACACACTAGAAATAAGATGTGTGAAATTCTTCAAGCTAAGCAAAGCTCTCTTCTCTCAGTGCAGGGCTAATATAAACAAATGGGCACCAGTCCAATGAGTCCAGTTCTGAGGCAGTTAACATACTACAAGGCAGTATGATGAGATTTATTGGAGACACACTTTCAGAAGTTCACGTAACAAAGGAATGTTCTGTTTACAAAGAGGCTTCTAGGCTTGCACATTTTTTACACAATATATGTTCAAATCTAAGTTTTGATTTTGCAGAGCAGTAATGTTAACTGCAAATATAGAGTTCAAATGTTTACACTACCACAACTTACTGCATCACCACTGTGATACCTCAAGATAAGACTCTAAATAAAGTGATTTATGGGTGGGATGGCTGCCTGCATAACTAATTGTATTCATGCCCACTAAGGTATATGGACATACATTTCCTGAAAGAAAAAAAAAAACGTTTATTTTATTGCTTTATCACTTCAATTGTAATTAAGTAATTAATTATGTTTTTATTTCAAGGTATCAGTCTACTACTTCAATTTTATTATTCTTTAACATGTATTGCCTATCTTCTGTTCATCTCAGAAAATACTTCCATGATATTTGAATTCTACATCCAGGAAGGACCAAAGCGGACCTCTCTACAGGAGACACTCCTGCCCTCTCATTTCTCCTATAGAAGCATTTTCGTGGAATTCGTAACAAAAGACTGCATCTGTTGAACGAAATGATCTCTTTATTAGGAAAACACCAACACCACAGTCTTCAAAATTACTGGAATTTTATTTGCCTCAGGCTTATGACTTGCAACCAAAGACATTGTGCAAAGAAAGCAAAGATTAAGTACACTTTAGGGAAAAGGTGATAATCCACATTGGTAACATAAAAGATCAGTCTGATGAAAGAAGCCATACGTTACACTATATAGATTGCAATATTCAATAGCATTTTAAAACCAACTTCTTTAATAGAGAAAAAAAAAGTTAAGCAAAGTTTACAGTAGGCATAAATTTGATACAATTCAAAAAGCCTTTTTTGGAAGATCATCAAGCATAAAGTGGAAAAAATGGATATGGGGCAAGGTGTATGAAAGCTGACTACTGAACATTTATAACCTATTAAACAAAGTCGCATATATGTACCACAGTGTAAAAAACCAATACAGGACAAATAAAAAATTTGAAAACTGCCTGATGAAAGAAAACCAAAAAACAGTGGCTTTTAATGACTTCTCAGGGTTATCAATGCTACAAAAGACATTTTTTTTGTTGCCTTTCTGATGCCACTGAAAAAAACCTTATCATATGATAAAACCAGGCACAATCAAACCATTACCAAGTCAAAACCAGTCCATAGAAATATACTATCAACCCACATTTTCCCTCAAAAGATTTCTTTGTTGTTTTTTGAAGCCCATTTGGTCACAATATGTTACATTTTTTTGCCTTTTTTACACCATGATATCATATGTTTGTCTGGCACTATCCTAAAGCTAATTTATAAGAGAATGAGAATACAGAAACAACCCGATGTCTGTTTGACAAAAAGAATTCACTGGGTGTAAAATAAGAGAAAAGAGAAGAGAAGGGGAAGGGGTCAGTTCTGCCAAGAAAATAAACCCTACGGATCACTCATCATCACTTCCGCTTGCTTCCGACTGGTCCTAGAGGTAAGAGACACAAGACAAGTCAGAAATTCTTTCCAGCTATTCTGTGGAATTTGTTAAAGAAGGAAAAATAAAAGGAAGTATGAGGAAGAAATATGACAATTAAACTGACAAATCAAGATAGTCTGAAGAAAGGTACTGTGTTATTTAGTATTTCTCTTTCATGAAATTTCATCTAATTGCTGTAGACTTCTTTAGAGAGGGAAGACAGAGAGTCAAGAAACACCAGCTCTTTCTTTCTATCCAGACATTTAGAAACAACTGGGAAGACATCTATTTTCATTTGCTGCAATAATAGAAGAACCCACTAAAAAAAAGGTAAAAAATAATCAAGCTGTAAGTTTTTCATCTATGGACAAAAGTGAACAGACCATGAGACTTAAAGGTTCAATGAATGTAGGAACAGCTCGAAGAAGTAAGATCCAAACTTCTTAGACTTCTTGTCTTCCAGCACTGTGACCAGATCTCATAAGCACACTAAAGACACAGTTAACACCCCCACCCAATTCTCTCAGGATGGTCACTACAAGTTAAGTATGTGCTTAAGCATGAATAGTTGAGAATTTCTGACAGCAAGCAGGACAGGGCAGAGACGCAATCACTGCAACCACTTCCACAGTCTCACTGAACAAAACTTACATTTTCATCTTGATCCTCATCACTATCATCATCACTCACGACAGGCTTGGCTTTCGCTCTGCTTTGCCTCTTCTTGCCTTTTCCTTTTTCCCGACCTTTTTCATCCTTCTTATTTAACTTGATTTTGACTTTCACTGATTTTGCTGCAAAAAGTTCAACAGCATACATTAATGTAACATTCACTTATCAGCTTTAAATGCTGTCTTTCGTTCACAGAAATTGACCTCTGGTAGCGGCTTGAAAAGGCATTCCCCTCTGACTTCACATGGACTGTGGAAAGCAAGAGGTATTAGCTTTCATTTCTCGTTTTTAATAGTTTTAACAATAATATATACTAAGCTATAAAGACTGACTTTAAGCTAACCATATGCATCCATACACCAATGTATGGCGTGTACAGGTAGTGTATGGTCCTGTGAGAAGATCACAGATTTAAAAATATTTGCTTTCTTACCATAGAAATGTTTAGCCTTTGTATAAACAGACTTTTTTCGTATTTTGAAGTACAGAAATGCAATGTGGAGGTTATTGGTGAATTTTGAGTTGATACCTTTCTAAAGAACATGTTATTCTGATTCCAGAATATCCACTCATTTCCAAATGAGCTACTGAAGTTGCATGCTTTAGCACACAATGTGTGACACACTTGGAAGGGTAGCTCTGGGCCAAGTACTACACCTTCTGCAATCAGAAAAAAGGGGTAGCTGGAATTTGGATAGATGCACTGGATGGTACAAAGTGCAATGAAGGAACCCACCCTTTTCCACTTCATCATGTTTCCAAATCTGCAGGGACTTAACGAGCATTCTGAAACAATCACTGTTCCACTTAGTCCTTGTCACACTGAAAAGTGTTTTCAACATCATCTGGTTCTTAACCATGTGATGAAGTTTGTATATCACACCATGCCTGAAGGTTGACTACTTGCCAATAAAGACTGTCTCTAGCGTTTACAGGCACTGCCATTTACAAACAGCATGAACTGGCCCTGAAGGGCTTGTAAACAATTATGGCTGCCCACAAAGCACCTCTATGATTTGTTTCTGGCTTAAGAATAGTTTAAATAGAAGTAAATCAGAATGCCCAGTTGAAGACCAAAACGTTACACTCAAGCAACCTTAGTAAGAAACTACTTCCATCAATGGAAAATAGAACCTTACAATTAGCCTCCATGCAGAAGCAGCAAAACCTCCTTTTCCATCCCCAGATCTATTTCCTTGTCAGTATCTAGCAGAGGACTCACATTCTGATTCCGATTCTTCTTCTTCATCTTCTTCTTCATCATCATTGCTTTCATCCTCACTTTCTTCTTCTTTGGCTATCTTCTGTCGTGCACTTTTGAACACAGACTGAAGAACAATGGAATCCTCATAGATCTACAGTACAGGTACAAATCTCTGTCAGAACTATGAAGTCAAGCAGAATCAGAAATTCACAGCATAGACCTAAATTTCCAGTGCAAGTCTACAGGGTACATGGCGTTTTCAAATATGAAGTAATAATGTCTGTTGCACGAATTGTACGAGAAATACCAACATTCATTCCTCATGCTATAAATGAAGAAATTTGTCAGTAGTGAGCTGCAAAGACACAACTCTTACAATGTATTACATCTAAAATGTTTAGTTAATGTTTTTCTTATTATTTCTACTACCATAGAACTATTGTGCATTTTCATCAGATCATAACACCCTTGAAAACCTGCCAAAGGAACAGACTTCAGCAGTAAGCACATTAATTAAAACATGGGTTATCGTTTGGCAATACACTTAATAATGACAAATAGCTAACCCTCATTTAATTATCTTTAGTTTTTTTCTGAAATCCAAAGAGGCTACAAGGAAAATAATTTATCCCAAGCAGATCATCCCTTCCTTCGTCTCAGATCTAAAAAGACTAGAAGAAACACTAGGGCTTGCTCTAAACTGAACATGTGCTCTCACATTCTGTAGTACCCAAAGTATCTTAAGTACATCAGATTTTCTCTTTATCCTCCAGCATGACAGGACTCTCAAGAGTGACTACTTTTGGCTTGTAACACATTTCTTAGATCAACACAGTAACAATCTCATTGTGTTGCTGAGTATCTGATTCTTTGTCATCACCTGAACAAATGACCTCGTGTGGTTTGTTTTGTAAAACGTCAGAAGACAAGCACTGCACAGTTCAGCACTAAACAAAATTAATTACTAGAAAAGTACAGAGTCAAAGACTGCATTTGATTTTACCATCATCATCATCATCATCGTCATCTACCTTGCCTGTCTGTCATTCTACTCCTCTGGCTAAATGACACACTTTCTTGTATAAAGAGACACTAGATACTTGTGAAAAAGATAATGGAAAGATTTTTGGCTGCCATTATGCAGTCTGTATGCTAAACGTGATAGAAGTGCTCTAATACTCTGTGGGTTTGACAAGCTGAATTAGAAAAAGTTTGTTCAGAATACTTAACATGAAACAGCCAATTCCTGCTTTTTTCACTTGACCACCAAGTGCTTTTTTTTGAAAAACTGCCTTTCACTGTGGATCCTTCCCCATTCTGTGAGTTCCTCTGTGCTTTCTGTTTTGAGATTTGATTGCTCTCAATCATGGTAAAATTTTTATGTATCTGTTCTCTCCAAAAAATAATGAGTGCTTTGAGAAGGCGGCTTTCCTGTCTTATGACATTAGTGAGCTGTGAGACTCCAGAACTTCTCTCCTTCAAGTCAAATAACAATTGACTTTCTCTTACATGTACTTCAAGTCAGCTATTGATAGAACCTGCCAAGTTCCTCTTGAGAACTATTTATTTTTCTTACACATAAGCCTATTTCTTATACATAAGCATATTCAATTGTTCTTAGTAAGGACTCTTTCAACTAACCTTCTGGTCTTTCTCACCAAAACACTTTTCTAAGACAAAAAGAATTAAAGACCTGTACAACATTTTGCTTTTTCAATGCTGGCTACTACATAGTTAGGGCATCAATGTGACCCAGACTTTCAAACAGTTTCCCAATGAAATGAAATACAGGGGCTTCAAAAATTATTTTAACCTTCTTTATGTGGAATTACTTGTAATACACCTATCTATTTTGATATTCAAAAAAACCCATGGGGCTACTTCATAAAAAGCTGTGCAAATAGAAATTTTATTATTTTGACAGAAACCCAGGTTTCTAAAAAGCAAACGACGACAGCAGAACTTCCTTCACAAAGGGAGAAGCAACAACAAAAGAACTTCACAACAAATTACAACATTAATGAGAAATCTTCTGTTTGAAGAGACACACAAGCATTTTTAACCCTGTACACATCTGTATGTCATTTGACTATTACAACATGAAAGGCTTTTCAAAACACTGAGAGTTTCATTGAGGACAAAAGCCTTAACACTTACAGTCCTTCTATCCCTGAGAATCATGAATAAGCTTCCATCTCAGATGGAACTGCTTTGCTCCAAGGAAAAGCAGTACGCACCACTCTAACAGAACACTTGAAGTGTCCTGTGAAGTTGACTGTGTGCTTAAACAACTACCTGAATTAGCCCTTTTGTTTTGAGTGCACACACAAATTATCTGATTCACTGAAGTCAATTGGTATTTCAGAGCAAAGGTAGACTAGAAATATAACAAAGAATACAAGGTATCAAGGAAGTCTGGAAATTGGAAGCCTGCAGCAGAAGTGTCCTGAAACTCAGGGGTAATCAAAATGAATGGTGTGAGAACTTTACAGAAAAAAAAAAGAAAAAGAAAAAGAAAAAGAAACACATTACATACACATTATTTGGGCTTTATGATATAAAAAGTAATATTGGGTCTGGTAATTAATGTTGATTCATTGGAACAGAAAATAGTACTGCAACAGTGATACATGTTAGGTTATTTCCAAACAGAGTAGCAATATCTACTAACACTTCTATCCACCCAGCACTACTACTCTCAATTCTACCATCTTTGGTAAAAGAGACCAGTTTTCCATAAGTAGGTTGAGTCATTCTGATGTGAATAATTTCGTTATTTTTTCCATTTCACTACTGCTTTTTTTTTTTACCTCTTTTTCTCTCCTCTTTTACCAACTTTCACCATTTTCTGTAGTCTCAGTTATACTTTTTGTTACTAACTTTCCTTCACTTTTTTCCCCCCTCTTGTTGTAATTAGATACTTATAGCCATTTTACGGCTATATGAATAAGCAGTAAACTGAAAATTTACATCTGGACATGTAGCAAAACTATGTCCCAAGCATTCTACCCTAATTATTTTAAAAATATTTTCAGTTCATTTATTTGTAGTTGTTTCCATGTAACTGAAGACAGTAAAAAATCACATGTACATTTTACAGAAATAGTATTTTCTTTTTCTTGATATCAAAAATAATCACTACATGATGAACTGAATCCAACAGTTCTTCACAATAAATTCCGTAGTCATTTTTAATTCTCAAAATTTAACATAAACTCCCTAATCTAGCTAAACATTATCACTAATGTTTAGAAATTTTAAGAAAACATTTGTTATTGGCAGCATCATCCTCCAGCTGACTTTTATTTAGGCTTCAAATAACATTTTTTTAATCTCCTGCATATTATGGAAGCTGTCTTCACGGTCTCTGCTTCAACTGAATACGGTGTTTGCATCATACTTTTTGGATCTCATCTACAGAAGTAATCATCCAAGACTGTGTTTCACTGTGTTGTGGGACAACTTCCTTATCTGTTTGTCTTGTATCTGCAATCCAGATTTCATAGTTTTTCCTTTTGTATCAGCACCCTACTCTGAATTCTGAGCCCAAATGTGTGTGAAATATCTGTTTGAGACGAGTTTGCCATCTAAACCTTAGACTCATCTGGGATTTATTCCTACTGTTTCTTGAAATGGACACTAACCTTTCAACAACAAAAAAAAATTTAAAAACAGAGGCTTCAGAGGGTGAAAAGCTTCATACATACATCTTTTACGGATGGACAAGCTTTAATTTTTATCTTTCATTAGCAGAACTGAACAGCTTTCTAAGATGTATTTTCTCAACATCCTGTCCTAGAGCTGTACTGTTATATCTGCTACTTCTGTGATCCACTGTGGAAAACCTAAACTGATGTATCACTCCACACATCACCTTTTTACCACAGATTCAAATAGTCTCACTGCAGCTTTAAAGTACATGCAGATCAGAAAAAACCGATCTCAGAATTAGCGCTAAAAACAAATTTTCTGAAAATATACACTGCAGCAGTGTCCAGTGAACTCTGGATTCTAAAAATACGGCCATTTTTCTCCACTTGAAGCAAGAATTGACACAGAGTTTATATACAAAAATAATAATCAACAAGCACTAAAAACATTAGTATGTTTAACAGAAATTAACTCATTCAGACCTGAGATCCCTCCAAGTTGAACGTTTGTGCATTGTGACACAGCAGCATGACATCTTTTTCTAAATCCCCAAGACTCCGATATTTATGGTTGCGAATTCTTTCCTGTTGCATTTGTTGAGGAAATGAAGACAAGTATTGACGGACAGTGATGCAGAAAGAAAAGCAGAGAGGAAACTGAATTAATATTTGATTCAATTCATTAAAAGCTTTATCTTAAAAAAATTTACTTAAGTATCAAGATAAGTATCTGTTTAAAACATGGAATGTCTTCAACCATGTTGTTAGCACATTACTCAAAAAAAATGCATCAAGGTAAAAGAGCAAAAATTAAGCAATTTGTGAACCGTAAGGGTTAAAAGCAATGGAGCTCTTTCCGTAAAAGAAGTTCCGGTTTTGTCTTTCTAGTAAAGAAACCCAGTAACTGTAACACAATTGCAAGTTATAGAATTATGACATCACCCAAGGTGCAACATACTGCCTAGACTCCATCTACTAAACTCTGTTCGGATCTGACCTCCCTCTTCCAAGATATGAGGCTAGGGTCTAGAAGGTGAAGCCCTATGAGGAGCAGCTGAAGTCATCTGGTCTGTTCAGCCTGGAGAGGAGGAGACTGAGGGGAAACCTCATTGAAGTCTTCAACTTCCTTATGAGGGAAAGTGCAGAGGCAGGCACTGATCTCTTCTCTGCACCGACCAGTGGGGGAAGGGACTGAATTTGGTAGGGGAAGTTTAGGTTGGATATCAGCAAAAGGTTCTTCACCCAGAGGGTGGCTGAGCACTGGAAGAGGCTCCCCTGGGAAGCAGTCACAGCACCAAGCCTGACAGAGTTCAAGATGCATTTGAACAATACTCTCAGGTACATGGTGTCATTCTTGCAGTATCTTGTGCAGAGGCCAGGAGTTGGACTTGATGGTATTCGTGCACCCCTTACAACTCAGGGCATTTATGATTCTATGATTTTAAACATAGGGATAGGTGTATTATTCCACTAGAACTATTAAATCTCTGTCAACAGTGTGTTTTTATCAAATCTGTTGACAGATTCACAATTAGGTCTTTGCAAAAAGGCACTGAGATGTCATCCATGTCACACTATTATAGTTCGATTTGGCCTTGAAATTACAGTGATACACTGCAATATACGTTAAACAAAATTACCAACAAGGTGTGTGACTATGTCTAAAATCTAATCCACCAATACAGGTGGCATGAAATATTCATACTGTTATTTTAAAAACAAGTTTATGCTCACCCTTCTGTAAAACAGAAAGAAATGGAGGAATCTCTACTTCCAAAATTCCTCCACTCCCTACCTTTATCTTTTTGAAGTCCACTGGTTTCCTAATCAATTCATAATACTCCGGCAGCTCTTTCCTAGATGGAAGCTGAATGAAGACTTCACTTAGCTGCCGTCCCGAGCTGTTAAGAAAAACGAAGCCATACTGAAAAGAATTATTACAACTTTCTCACAAAACACATACATACTATGTAATAATAAGAAAAAAATTAAAATAATGGAATAAAATCACAGTTTTTCTTTCAAAGAGTTAGAAATTGAACCCTGATTTCTAAATTTGGTACAGATAATTAACTTACATTTGAAATTTTCAACTGTTGTCCTAATGTATCATTAATATGTCACTGACATCTAACATCATTAGAGATGAATATGTGTAAGAGGCTTTATGAAAAAAGAAACAGGATTTGCATCTGAATTCCACAGTCCTTTGCTGAGTACACTCTTATTGTTTCCTTGGGTTTTTTCAGTAATTTTTAGCAATTCTCCCTTCTGTCACTCTTCAGTTTGTCTTCTTGATCACTATACAGTTGGTCTTGTAATTCCTCATTATAGCAAACCATACTGATTTCCATTATACTATATGCTGATTGCTATTAGACTACCTTGATGTTAAAACAACAAAAAATAAGTAACTTCTATTGATGACTGTTGGGCTTCTGGGAAGATCACTCCAACTATACTGAAAATCACTACTGCCATTTGTACTTCATTCATTTGAAATAAAGTGATAAACTTTCTATAAAACTTTTATACTGTCAGAACACCACCTATAACCCAGAGGTGTCCAAACTTCCCAAGATTCCCATACTTCCCATTTTTTATCCTCTTTCAATAGCTATGGTAACACTTTCATACTGAGGATCTTTTAAAATCTTCTTGTCATTTTCCAAATAATACATGGCTGTAAGTCACCTTGAGAGGAAAAGTGCTGATGACACTCATGGGTTTAGTTGCTTTTGTGTTGTTTTTGGTTGAGTTTCTTCCCCCATGTGCATGTAATTTTCACAGTGTAGCAGAAAAAAAGCAGTCCTGTGAAGCACTGCAAACAGCACTCACAAGCATTTCCCAGTTCACATTCACATGCTTTATTCTTTCCCAGCTGCTCCAGAAAGGCCCTGTTTACTCAGCTGAATTTTCAGATAGTATCTCAGGAATACCAAACTCCACAGGAGTTGGGCAAGAAAGCTACCAGGTACTGGTTTCCCCCTGGGCTTTCTCTTGCAACCACTGTCCAGAACGGTGTAGGATCTTACCAGACGTTAAACTAAAACTGAATTGAAGATTAACAGCAGCAATTCTGCAATGGAGAACAAGCATGATAAAAAGCACAAAGCTGCCAACAGCTCTGCCCTTTATGGAAGTAATGAATGCCTACTATACAGTATGCATTTCTTAATGCCTGAAGTAACATAATTTGAGGAGGTACAATTTTTCTTATGGACCAGATAGATTAATGAGCAAGAAGGAATAAACAGATTTTCCTCATCTCCTAACTATCTGGTGCTCACCTAATCCACAATTTTACTGTTCTCAGTTTGGTCCTGAGACAATGGTGCTCCTTCCATCACAGAGGACAAAAATGTAAATACTCTAATTGCAGACTGCTAATCAGCAGCAGTGGCAGCAGCAGCAGCAGCCCTTGCATACTCAGCATTAGCTGCCAAGCTGCCTCCTGGATCTCAGCAAGGTTCTGGCACACACCTGAATGCACTCCTGGGTGTGGCCACTGCAGGTGGGAAAAAGCAGTGGGCATACGGCACATCCCTGTCCCAGGAGAGGACAGTGAAGTCCATGTACTTCATACTGCTGTGGGGATACATACTCGGAGACCACGGGCACCTCAGTAGCAGCTACTAGCAACTTCACCCAAAAGATCTAATTTATTTAGGAAGAACCCTGTTACTGAAATAGAAAAAAGCATTAAATGGCCAGGTAACTGTCACAGCCAAATTCTACTTATTGCTCTCCTGCCAGCAAACAACTGAAATTCTGGCCACTGCACCTGCCATCTCCTTTGGTATGGACTCACAAATTCATGACTTCCACAGTTCCCCTGTCCAAGCATTTATACAATGGATTTAAAGGCACCAGTCTTGCTCTTGACCTGTGTAGCATGTCATGCTACATGAGAGAACCTGTCTTCATCACAGACTGCCCTCTCAAAGGAAGGGAATCAATACAAGGAAAAGCAATGCATTATTTACATTCTATACAACTGAATAAGTTAATGTGTGTTTCTATTCCTTTGAAAATTGAGGACTGAATTTTTATTTGTTTTTATTGTTCGTAGAAGGATGTGTTGAGCAGTAACAGCTGCACCTAAGATCAATGGAATTTCTTCTGAACATATACAACACCATGAAAACCAGCAACTGGATCTCTGGTACCCAAATGGTATCTTAAAATTTAAGTTTCTATTCCCTGTTTATAAAATGCTGTGAAAAAGTACTGTATCTGCAAAACATTCACACTCCTTAGGAGCATTACATTCGGGGGAATTCAGCTATTCAGTAAATGATCAGCGCACCTTATACATGCAAGGCACTGATCCTGAGGAAAGCAAAGCAAAACGAAGCAGTTTCCTGTTGCACCACTACACAGCACACTGTAACTTACCTGCACTTTGGTACAGTGTCAGTGTGGATTAACTATACAGAAGGACTATCACTGCTGTGTTTTATTTCAGTGGCCTTAAAAGAAATTTCTATCTGAGTAAAATTACTGAACCACTGATTCTGGGTTTCTTCAGCTGTGCTTTAGAATCCAATACTAAAGAGAATTGCTTCAGTAGAAAGGAAACAGCCACTAATAAACTAATTCTAATTAAATTTTAAGACATGTTTAGCCTATTTGTCCTACTGAAACAGCTCCTGATGATTATAGCTTTTAATCTCACAGCTGTATTCTTTTCTCCTTACATCCACACACCCACCCTTATATGGTATTTTATATTAAAAATATAACTCATAAATTATTAAACAGCAATATTCTGTTTTCCAGGTGCAAAAACAACCGACCATGATTTGTTCACACATTCTATTAAACTAAGAATGCCATAGAAAATCCTCAAGCTTTTGCTTGATGTAATTAATTACTGAAAATAATTTAAGGCCATGACAGAAAAAGCATTAAGGGCATGACAGAAGACTACAACCTGACTTTGTCTACTCAGATCAATAACAGCTTATTCTGTTTTATCATTTTTATAGAACCTATTCTCACAATGAAGTACTATCTTGCACTCCCATTGTATATGTGCATCCATACTATAAATGAATGGGAAATTTTCTAACAATCTCAAATTGCTGTGTTGAGGATACAGTAGATGAGAATTAGTAATTATTAATGCAACTCTGATTTTAATCCTATTGCCCACTTATGTAATTAGAAAATAATAACCACAACAGCTACAACATAGAAATCATGAGCAGTTAAAAAAAAAATCACTTATGGTTGCCTAGCAACTAGCAGGCTACGTGCTGAAAGAAAGAAGGACCAGAATAAATTAAAAGATCTGACTGCGAAAGAGCTGTGACAGTTCATTGCTACTGCATCAGCTCAACATGCTAGTCCCATGTGTGCTCACACTAAAAACACTTGCATACTGCACAGGTTAAAAAAGAATTAAGAAATACTGCTTATTTAGAAAACGTTTCTGCTTAAAAAAGTATTTGTGTGCAATGTTTCTGATTTTCTCTTGTTTCTTTCAAACCGTTTACAAGATGCATACAGGCATTTAATTCCACCCTTTTAGTTAGTATTGTCTTTGGTGAAATGAAATACAGGAACCTCATTTGTATGAGGCTCCTTTTCTATTTGTTTTCCTTGGCCAGAAACAAGCTGCCACAGGCCTGTTAAAAGTATAGTACTACCAACACTCTTTCTCCTTTGGAATCAAAAGGAGAGATAACTATGAAGCTGAAACTGCAATATGTTCTCGTATTTCTGGGAAACTTCAAACTTTTAACAAATAACAAAATCCAATTTAGAGTGGGTAGAATGAAGAGTCCTGCATGCTTGCCCAAGTCAGAGTGCTCACAAACAGAACCATGGCTTGAAAACCGCAACTTTGAATCAAACGCAACTTACAAAGATGGTGTTTAAAAGAAAAGTGAATGTAGGAGACGAGAATTACAAGAGCTGACAGCAACTATATAGGGACATGATTAATTTTTGTTAGTGTTTAATGGTCCCTGTTCGGAACTGACCACAGTAGTACATGGTAAACTGTCCCCATCACTGAAATGGAAGTGGGTAAAAATAGTTAAATACGTAATCCCTGGGTTTGACATATGGCTATGTACTCTGTAACCTGGGCTTGGATATAAGTAAAAAATATTTACTTTGTGTGTTTGAACACCCAAGAGTACCAGTTGGCATAATTAATTACTAGTTAAATCAGTAATAGCTGTGTTATCGTCCATTTTAAAACAGTTAAAAACTGGCAACTTAAGAAAACAGCCGAAAGGCTATGAATAAAATCCATTTCCCGTACAGAGAAAATACTCTCTCCCTGAGCTGTGTCATCAAAATGCTGAGCACCACAGACAGAAGTAGACTCTTGCCAAGCAGGCACAAGGCACAAAAACTCCACCCTTCAATTTTTTTCTATTCTTATTTGAATGTGCTCAACAGCTACCTTATACCAGGAGGAGACTTTGTAAAGGTAATTGGTATATCACGCAAGCCCTTGCTTTAAATCTATGAATAGATCAGATGGCAGGTAGGGGACAAATTAAATCACTGTATGGAACAGAGCTACCAGCATCCTTGGACTCTTGAATTCAGCTGTTGCTCTTTATGCAAAGTTAATGCAAACTAATGGTAGAATCAAACTGGTACCCAGACAGGAAACATTAAATTCTGACATAAAGAAGAAGAAGAAAACAGTGGGTTCGTAAGGAGGCTGAAGGATTGCAAGGTATGAACGATATAATCATTGATTATTGATGCTGAAGAAGACCTGTAAGATCATCCAGTCGAACCATTAATCCAGCACCTAGTCTACCACTAAGTGCCACATCCTCACACCTTTTCAACATCTTGAGGATAGCGACTTGACCACTTCCCTGGGCATCCTGGTCCCGTGACTGAGCACTGCTAGAATGTTTTTCCCACTATCCAGCCGCAATCTCCCCTGCGGCAACTTGAGGCCATTTCCTCTTGTCCTGTTACTTGTCACCATGGAGAAGAGGCAGCAGTTGTAGAAAGCAGTAACACATTCCCTGGACCTCCTTTTCTCCAGGATAAAAATGCCCAGCTTCCTCAGCTGCTCACTGGACTTGTGCGCCAGATTCTTCACTAGCTTTGCTGCCCTTCTCTGGACACACTCCAGCACTTCAGTATCCTTCTAGAAGTGAGGGGCCCAAAACACAGGAATTCAGGTGTGGCTTCACTAGTGCCAATTACAGAGGGATAAGCACTTCCCTAATCCTGCCATGATGAAGTATCATCCCTTTTCTCTGCTTTCTCTAATTTACTTTTATTTATTTAATCAGGAAAAGAAAGCTATGCTTACAGCTTGTCTTCCTCTGAAATAAACCATAAAGAGCAAAAATACAGTTTAGGAGACTAAGCCTGCATGTGTATGATGCAGATCAGCAGCTGTGGATCAAATGTGGCATAAAAATTCCTTATTCTGAAAGAAAAGCTACTGGCAGTAAAACTGCCCCTTCTTTCAAAAGGCTACAGTATGTTAAGTGGACATGCAAACCACGTTTTGTGTGCCAAACTGAATTGGTGGTGCCAAGCAATAGGATGAGAGGGAACATGCAGATACCAAAGCACAGAAAAGTTTCACCTTAACATGAGGAAGAACTGCTTTACTTTGCGGTGATCATGCACTGAAACAGATTGCCCAGAGAGACTGTGGAGTCTCTCCCACTGGAGACATTCAAGAAATGTCTGGAGCAACCCTGTGTCATGTACCCTGGGATGACCCTGTCTGAGCAGGGAGGCTGGACTAGATGACCTGCTGTAGTCCCACCCAAACTGACCCAATCCGTGGGTCTTTGATTTTGTGTTGTGAAAACCTAACATACATAACATATGACTAGATGATACTAACTTCTATGAGAATTCATAATTTTATAGGGTAAGAAAGACAAATTAGAAGTGTGTGAACTAGAAAAATGTGTGACAATAATGTTGCACTGATGCTCAGCCAACTTGCTCTCTTCCAAACAGGTGTTTCACACTGCAAGATTAGAACAAGGTACAAGGGTGTAAGAAGTAATTGCAACAAAATCTCAGATAAAAGTGTATTGCAAATGGAGTCTGCAAAGATGATACATATACATGTTTCCAGGCTCCTGAATCTAGGGTCTTGGTATCGTAAATAATCATAAAGAACTTTTAAAATCAAGGAACAAAGGCCAAATCTATCTAGTTATTTCTGTCCCACTATTCCACATGGAAAGATTATAGAACTCTTAATTAATAACTTGTACGAATTAATAAAAGCTTCTAGTCATATAACCTTGTGACCACCATCTTGTATTTTTACATATTTCTACGCTTCCTGTGTTTATGCTTCCCCTCTTTCCCAGGTGAATTTACTGCGAGCAATCATCTTCCCCTTTCCAGACCGGATAAACAAACCAACCTGTTTCCTCTTGTAAGGCTCTCCTATGCTACTTATGACTGAAATAATTATTTACACTTGTCTCACTGTAAACTAATCTTTCTTGAATGGAAAAGCATTCAGGTACTACATACAGCAATTCAAGCTTTAACAGTATCACATATAATGACATACACCCATAATGATTATTTCCGCATCCACACACAGGCAACAGTGTCATGGTAAGGCTCCTGTTTTCTTATGTCTGGACAATACATAAGTTGTCTTTGATCAATAATTTCTCTGTCCAGGTAATTCTTCTTCTGCCAGTTCCACTTGAACTGACATGTGAATCAGAAGAAAAGTTTCTAATTTTTGGTCTGTGAATACCATATGATGCACTCTGAGATACTGTACTTCATGACATTTCTTTTATTCCAGACCTAACTGTGTCCAGTCTGCTGTGATAAACAAACCATTACTGATGTTTTAATTTTGGCCAGGACAATCCTCATTTTTAATACACACCATAAGTATATTGTGATCTATGCCAACACCAATTCTCCAAGAATTTCTTTCCAGTTCACCAGTAACTTTTTTAACAGTGCCTTCAGCTAGGTATTTTTACTGTTTTTCACTCAGATTAATGAGCTTACTCATTTTATCTCCTCTTTCTTTCATATTAGCTTATAATGTTCCTGTGGTACCCCTAAAAAAATGATTCAGCAAAATGGTTTGGGCCAGGAAAGACCTTTGACGATAAATTAGTGCAATTTCTCTGCTCTGGGTGGGCACAGACATCTTTTACTAGGTCAGATGACTAGAACCCAGGATTCTGACCATCTTTTCTCTCCTACTTTTGCTTCATTACAGATCTGTTCTCCATTTCAAACAAGTACAGACTAAACCTACACTAATCCAGCTTTGCCTAATGGCAAAGCAGTGTAGAAGAGTAAAACAGAATCTGCATCTGTAGTACCACTACATGTTTTATGGTTTGATACTGAGAGCTGAGTAATGAGACCACATGTGCAGTTAAAAAAAGTAGCAGTGACTTCAATGGTAATTTTTACTTAATGATTTGGAGCATGTACCCCACAGCTCTTCAGACTGAGGTATCACTTATCTGTTTCCAGTTTAACAAAGATAAATACGAAGATAAGATAAAGAAATGCCTATCAATATGAAGAAAATCTTCAAGCACACAACCACTCAATACTGGAATGCAATGCAAAAGAGACTGCACGAATCAAGTACTGTCAACTTGTCAAAGACCTCAACAACTCTCACATCAAAAGCATTCAAGCAGTCCAAGCTGAACATTCTCAGTGTCTTCCATCTTTGTGCTTTTTCTCTTTTTTTAACTATTTCCTTTATCATATGGGACACACCCTGGATACCGTAATTTCAGGAAACTAATACTGGCTGCCAGTCAAGTCAAATCTCACAGCAGTTTTTTCTCCTTCAATGTGTCTCCAGCTCTCTAGAAACATCCAAAGAAAATCAGCTTTTACTTGTAAATTGCTCTCTAAGAACTATTAAACTTATTGTCAATGGAAGGTTTCATTAAAATCAACATCACACTGGGATTCATGGTTGGAATAAAAGGAAATTGGAGGACTGCTAAACTGTATTGCATAAAAAAGGAAAATCTAAATTAAAAGGTTGAAATTGCACTGAAGACAGGTGAAGAGGAAATTAACCTCAATGCTGACTTCCACTTTCTTGCATGGACTTCTTTATCTGAGGTTTACAAGTAGTGGGGTAACTACCTCTGCATTCCCTTTCTTGAGAATCATACACTGCAATTATCCACACTGAAAATTTACCTAAAATATTGCTAATATGTCTGTTTAAACTAGTTTCAATTGTCACATTTAAGTTTGACCGTGCAATTACTATTTACTAGACCTTACTGTTTGTAATACTGAAATCTTCAGCTTTCCTTAACATAGACAACCAATTTTATTGGATTTTTTTAAATAAGGGA
The DNA here is from genome assembly GCA_013397075.1 of Rhabdornis inornatus. Classification (NCBI taxonomy): domain Eukaryota; kingdom Metazoa; phylum Chordata; class Aves; order Passeriformes; family Rhabdornithidae; genus Rhabdornis; species Rhabdornis inornatus. The sequence goes on along the minus strand of VWZS01004493.1, from coordinate 91,996 downwards.
GGAAAGGGTGATATTTATCCCCAGATGCCTTCTACTGAAGTCAAGCTCTAGACAGTAAGGCAAGCACTTGGAGAATCCTTCCCTGCATCAGTATTATACACTGTCACCACAGAAAAGCAGCCAACTAGCATTTCAGATTTTTGTGAGCACCAGGGATTTTACTTTTTTTTTTTTAAAGACTTTAATAAGAAAAGTGGTTCTGTATTTACAAGAAACTCTTCTCAAAAGCAAGGGAAAACATGAGATAAAGCATGCAGAGACTTACTAGCTTAATAATGTATTATTTTTTACTTTTTTTTCATGCTGCCCTTTAAACTGCACAAACCTTACTAAATATTGTAGAATTGGCTTTGACAAAGTAACTCAGGCCTAACTCAGATTTTGGATGGGTATTACCTGACCACCTTTTGGGACACAATCAGTTTTCCATAGTCCAGATGATCCCTCTGGACTCAGCATAAAGAAAAGATGAAAATCTTTTAGCACTGAAAATTTAAGCTAAAGACAAAGATGATTTCAAGCATTCAAATACTGAATACATTAAAACCCATTTTTTTCCCCAGATGAAACTCATGGCCTACTTTTCTTCCAATTAACCTGTCCCTCTATACGTGCCCCAATTGCCTTCATACTCACAAAAGCCCAGAGCTGAACAAACATTGAACCCCCAACAAAACTGAAGGGTTCCAACACCTAAAACCCACTTAATTCTAAAGCTGCAAATCCTGAAAGTATTAATCGAGCTCTAGAGCAAGGTAGCCCCAAATATTTTAAGATATTAAAGTTCCCCGCTGCCTAGACTTATAATTCTATTCTTTCATAGTATTGGGTGGTTTGATACTAGCTCACAAAAAAACCAGAATGCAGAAACCTGGCACTCTTCCTTATAACTTACAGCACTGAAGAGCTCAGTTTAAGAGGTATGTTTAATTCCTTACAGAATAGAGCTCCATACACTTTTTAAATTGGGAAGCAATTCTGTCTTGCGTAATTGTGAGCTTCAGTGAGAGGAAACAGTATGCTTTGTCACTACACAATAGCTCAGCTGTTAACTTTTTTTGACAGAAATCAGATAGGAACTTCCTGGGGCACAAATATCAGGTAAAAATCTTCAACCTCCCCAGAAGCTATCAGTTACTATCAGTAGCTATCCCCTACTGAAGGCTAGTGGAAGCAACTTTACTTGCTATTTTAAAAGAGTGAAGTAGATAGCCTGATCAGAAGTGCTTGGCTTCAAGAGAAGGTTCAAGGCCAAGGATCTAAAATTGCAGTCCTGACTGGAATACTTAAACACTTCTCCCTTCTCAGCTATTCTGCTAGTTAAGAGTTATGGCAAGCTAAATACACTGAGATTGTAGTCAGCTTTTTGCTCTTTGTGTTTGTTGCTATGAATTCTGTTGCAATTCAATAAAATACTTTTTTCTGTACTCCAGAAAGTGCCCACAGATCACAGAATGGTTCATTTTAACAGTTATGTCCAAAAAAAGTCACGGACCACAGCAGCGTGTGCTTTACCAAGTACCACCCAAACTAGCCTTGTACAGGCAGAGCCAGAACAGTAGCTGCAAAAAAATGGCAGAGTGCAAGTTGACATTTAAAGTCAACGTCTAAAAGTTGTTTACAGGCAAAAAAATACATTGCTACGCCTAGGTGCAGGTCACCTAATGCAAATACTTTTTTACTTTCTCTGAATGCATTTAACATTAACTTAGCTTATACTAGGTGCTATATGACTTAAGTAATTCAATGTACCGGAAAAAAGGGATAAGCACACAAGAAGGTTTTACTGATTTTTGGATGATACAAATTAACTTTAAACACAACTTTCGCAATTAAGTCTGATTCAAAGACATCATGAACTAATTCTCAATTTCTTGCTCATGAAGCATAGCTGATTTGCAGTTTGAAAATCTGCAAAACAGAAGTCTTCAGACGCCATTTCAGATTAGAAGGAATAGTTTCTTTATTAAGACCAACTATTTACCATACTTTTATGCTGAAAATGGGGATTTCTTGACAAACAAGCTTCCATTTCTAATGTTTCAGTACTTCTGTATTTTTTCTTTTGGCAGCTCTGATGCTCATGATATGAGCACTACACATTTTGGGCAGTCTTTCAGTCCTTCATCGTGAGACCCAAGTAAACTTGAATTAATAAACCTGCAGCCATGTCTTTGAAAATACTAATTTCAACACATGCTCACTAAATTGAAGGAAAGTCCTGCTCAAGGTGAATGTTCTTAAGTACATACCTTGAGCAGAATGACTTCAATACTAAGTGGGAGCTCTACGCTTACATTTTTCTTACTTTTTAAAATGGTGTTTCAACAACTTTCTATCAGAGGGGTGTTTAAAGAAAACTCTACAAAGCATGAGACCTTCAGGATCACACCCTAAGAGGAATTACTCTTCAGAAGAGCAGTGTCAACATGTCTTTCTATAGACTAAAAAAAATGAAGCTGTTATAAAATGTAGAGTGATATCAGCAGGGAGGGAGAGAGCACATGCAATAAAGATAGACTGTCTCCAAGCTCACCTATCCTTGTAGTTTATCACAGTATCAATGATAGCGTTCATTTGTTTTGTCAGTTTGGGTGGATTGGGTGACAGCTTCTCTGCAGGAGGTCTGCCTCTTCTTTTCTTTGCTTTCTCTCCATCCTCCTTCCCAGAATCCTTATCCACGTTTCTTCTTCTCTTCCGCTTTTTAAGCCGGACTTCCTCTTCCATTTCTTCCAAATTGCCGTCTTCAATTGCCTGACAACCATGGATTCAGAAAGTAATATTTTTAAACAAATGAGATATTGCAAAGGGAAATAGCAAACTATATTTTAAAACAACAATGAAAACCCCCTGCAATTGCACAAGATGCAGATAATTCAACTCAAAATGTTCAGTTTATCTATAAATGAGAGACCAAGAAACCAACTTACCAGCAATCAATGACACACTGAACATTAACTTGTCCTAAGGATCTCACTATCATCTAAATACGTTGTTTACCTGAACCTTCAATTCTGCACCAAATCACAGTTTCACACATAATGGCCTGGGGTATTGTCTAACTAAGTGTACAGAAAACATTAATTTTTTCACATCAGTGTCAGTTCTGGATTACATGGTCCCATGCATAACAGACTTTGATACCATATGTTTTCAAACAGGACAGTCTAAAATGTGGTCAGCTCCCAAATCCAGTTCACACACAGTTCTTTGTGCATACACACAGAACAGAGATACTTTATGCAGTAACAACTCCTCTTCCAAGCCTTTTAAGCAACTTTTAAAACACCTAAGCATTAAAATAATCTCAAAATGTATAATTTTCTTCTAGAATAGTAACCATGAGGTAGGCAGAAGCACTGACAGTACAGTGGTTTGCTGTAAACAAGACTCATAACATGGGATGCAAAAATCCCATCCCAAAAACCAAACAATACACACAGTCACAGACAATTAACACTAATTTCAATTGTTTCAATTACCTGGATGTACGCTTTTAACCAGACCCAGCAGCTCTACGCAGAGAGATAAAAAAATTGCTGCGAAAAACAAACTGGGAATAAAGGGAACCTGCTCACACACACTATCAGATCCACGTCATAAAGCAAGAAGCTGAACTTTTCGTGATTTGAGAAAGCCAACAAAAGAAAAGAAATAAAAATACCAAGTCATAAGAGAACTGAAATTTAAAATAAAAAATAAAATAAAACATCTTAAAACTGAGGCTTTCTGATTAATGCTTTCTCAGAACATAACTGATGTTGATATTTGTTGCTTTTGCTTCTCAATATTGCCTTGAGTACATGCAAATGCTAATCAATCCTTTGTCGTAGCTGAAAGAGCTTTAATCCTAAGGCAATTACCTTCATTTCTCCACAGCACCAAACATGGCTAATATTTATGATCATGTGAGCATAACAATCAATATAAAAAAGTGATTACAGCCTAGACATAATTTTTCTCAATTGTGTACAGTGTCTCTTCAAAAACGCTTTGTGAACGAAATCTGATGCACAATACAAAATAACCTAGCATGTTTAAAAGAACAGTGGGATTTTGAAATCTGTTTCCTATGCATCCTCCGATGTGCAAATCCACAGACAAACACAAAAGCAGAATCCTGAGAGACAGCCTGAAACTAGGCCTTAATAATCAAAAGACAATTTACATCATGCTTCCACAGCATTCAGATATTCACTATGAAGGAGGCTCGAGATCTGATGAGTTAGGAAGAAAAAAGAAGGGAAAAAAAATCTGCACACGAATTCATTAATATTCATCTGGCTAAAGCAGGACACGCGCTATAAACCACTGAGGCTAATGAAGATTAAGAAAAGGAAATTTCTCTGCCTATCTTGGAAGCTAGAAAAGCTAATAATAAATACAGCATGCAAGGCTGTCAACAGTTAATGTCATTGCTCTCCTCAAGCACTCAGTTGTACACTGAAACACGGAGAACACCGACTTTTGATGTGTTACACACCTACACATGCCTGTGATGTAGTTCTACTGAATCTTCAAGACGGCAATGAAAAAGGATATTTACCTTACCACTATCAGCAGGCCGGCTATCGGAAATCACAGTTAGTGGGGATAAAATTAACAAGCCAGCAAAGCAGCGAGCTGCTAGTCTCTTCATCAGCTGATCAGGAAAAAAAAGAGAGCTGGGGAAAGGCTATGTTTTCATATACAAGTAATTTTATTTTACTGAAAATTTAATACTGAAAGGATTGTGGATACTGAAATCTGCTGTTTCATTCTACCTACTACAAGGCCTGAAGCCTTCCTCCTTCAGCCGGTTTTAATATTGACAACTACTTATCATATTTCTCCCCTTATTATTCTGGGCATTCAAATCGGATTTTTAGCTGAGCAGTTACTGATTCTTGCTATTATTTCAATAATAATAGCACAATTAGACAATTTCATGTATGATTTTAAAACTGAAATTGGTTGCATGCATTTTAAAGATGCATTCATTACAGAAAATGTATTTTTTTTGCTCCACAGTGAACAGATCAAGTTTTGGTTACTGAAACTGATACATAATCTATTCTGATTTACAAGAAATTAAAAAAAAAGGACCAAGTTACCATTCTGTTAACTTTGGTAACATTTTGCTGTCCTTCAGAAAACTTTACTTAACTACAACATATTTATATTTTTGCTTGCTTAACAGATTTTCTACCACCAAAAAGAAATAACAGTGGTCCTGTCATCACAGAGTTTGTAACATCTCACTTTGGAATTCTGCATAAAATTCCTGCTTAGAGTAGGCAGTATTTTGGGAAATCCATATTAACAAAAAGAAAAGATAAAAGTGAAAAGTTGGGATTTTTTTTTAATATTACATATAGCAATGTGGTAAAGACAAATCATAAAAATTAAACCCAAATAAACTAGCATATACTCTTTCACTCTTAAAACTAGTGACTAGCAGATAGCAAAAGAATTCTTAGCAAATTACAAATCTACCAGCAAACATTAAACTTTCTGTTTAACCAGTAATATATCAATCATTTACTATATTAAGCTTTCAAAATTTCTATGCATGAATGCAAACTCAGACAGCTTTCTTTGAGACCCTAGTGACCCTACTCAGAAATCAATCTGACAATACAAGTAGTACAAAAATGTTGCTAGTGTGACTCTTAACATTCATTCTCAAGAGACAAATTTGTAATTTGTGTATAAACAATAACATTTAAAACTAAACATATATGCTTTATTCTGTCTCAAAAGATGGCTTTAAACTGTATTGCAATAATCAATTATCAGCAGATAGGTTAATGCTCTGTGCATATATCTACACATATGATCCAAGCATGTGTGTATTAGCAACAACATATTTATATGTTAATTAATCTCAGCTCTTTATTAGAAAAGCTTACTATTCTAGGCCTTGAATTCCACACTGAAGAGAATGCCCTTCCAAACCTTTACCAGTACGATAATGATACAAATCCCAGGTACAAATCTCCAGTTCCTGACAGATGATGGGCTGTGTGAGAGTGCAAAATAACACAGACATCTCCCATGTTCAAATGCCTCTGGATTAGTGAGGTGAACAGCAAGGGAGTCAAGGAAAATGGCACGTTAATAAAAATTTAACACTTTCCTTTCCTTAAGGAAACTGGACAAAACAGTACCAAAAAGTCTGGACATCTCATTTTTTTCAAAGATGGCCATAAAAATTTAATGTCGAATTTTGCAAGTTGTCAGGCACCTCATCAAAAGCAAATACACCAGTGAAATAGGACCCTGTCTTAAGTTCTGTACTGGCAAAATGTTCCTGCTTTTCTGACTCATATTACTGTAGTCTAGTCCAGGTACACAAACCAATTTAATTTCTAAAGAGGTAATAGCACACTCATCATGGATTAAAGAAATCAAACTGTGTTCCTCCAAAAAGAAGCTTCCACCTCCCAAGAACAAAACTGTATTTTTCAGAAGGCAAGCAGAAGTTACTTCTGAGACAATCTGTCTTCCTTATTGCTGCCTGCAATCAGATTTTAACACTTCCGAAAGGAAAAGAGTTGTTTTGAGGTGAAAGTTTTCTTAGGGAACATCAACACAACATTGATACATGAGCACCAAACAGAAACAAAGTAAGGATAAAATGAAAACTGTTTATTTTCTCCATTTGAAGGACAGGATATCACACATGCATTCTTCTATCGAGTATGACGGAGAATTACAGACGCAAATAAGGTCTAAATACTAACAGCTCAGTTTTGTCTCACAACTGTGATCTGTAAGTCTATAATTGTGCAGGCCTTACACAACTTATATGTTTTAAAAAAATTCTATAGGAATCAGGTAACATAAGTGTCACAGAGTGAATCAGTGGAGTTGCTCATCATAAAATCAGCTTTCATGTCTGAGGCCTGTCCTCTTTAGATGGTAAAACACTGCAGAACATAATTTTTTTCCTACGACAGGAGATAACTAGATAACCGGAAAATTAAGACATAGTGAAAGCTATCAGTACTACTTATAGTCTAAGAAACTGGACACACAGAGCAGAAATGGCAAGGAGCCAGGTAAATAAGTCTGCCTGATGCTGTTCAGATGAAATGGGACACGAGCATAGGACATGCAAACTCTTCCTGTGTCCCTCTCCAATTGTACCTTAACACAATGAACATTCAGAGAACTTGCCGCATCCCTTCAAACATCAATGCACTGTCTCTCTCCAACTTGCAAAGTTGAAAGACAGCTAGAAGAAATACCCTAGCATGCTAATTGAACTCACTATTTCAAGAGAAAGCACATAGGTGAACAGAAAAAAACCACACCACCTTACCAACTCCCTGAACATACATATCAATCATACAAAATTTCCAAACAATGAGCTTTTTTGGGAACAATTAACAGGATATTTTACTGACTACTGGCCAAAAGGCACCAAGATTCAGGGTTGTTAAGCACTTAAAACCACAAAACATGTCAGTAGTGCAGTAAGGAACAGCAGATGACTGCTTTACAAAATTAAGTTTACATTTACCAGGTAAGAAGAAAAGAAAGGAAGAAAGGAAGAAAAGAACCCTATGGAGAGTTGACAATAAAGACTGAAAGCCCTAAAAAGACATCCACCTAGCCTCACCAATTTCTCTCCTCAAAATGATCCTTCTTGGAATATTGTATTGATATTCCAAGGGAAGGTCTCCTGGGATTTTTGTTGTTGTTGTTGTTTTGGTTTTTTTTTTCTTGCTCTGTTTGAACTCCTACCATCCTTTATTTTACACTTGTTCTCAAATTAAATCTGGCAACCACTGAAGACTTCAACTTTTCACACTGCAGTTCACATTCTTAAATAGATCTCTTCAAAATCCAGTTCTCTTGCTTAGTTTTTTTTACCATTAAAATTCCTGACATCTGGGACTGCTTCTAATTTTCACATTAGAATTGTTTCTTGGCTCTGTAGAACAAGCTTCCTGACATCATAACTCTATCTTGCTATGCAACACCATAGAGGGCAGTATACTAGACAAAGACTGTGAGGAAAAATTCTGTTAACACTCGAGAACTAGATGAAAGGGCTTAAGATATTCTATAAACAGTGCAACCAATAAATAACTGAAAACAAGTATAAAGATTGATGAAGAGTTATTTTAACTCAATTTCCTCTCCTTGTCGGATATTATTGCACAACAGATTCACCAGTCTAGTTTTTCTGAGACTAAACTAAAACAGAATATAGACCAGAATCTGTCAAAGGCAAAGAATTAGTCACCACATCCAGTTTTACGCTTGGTTTCACAAAAGTGTTATTTTTACTAAAAAGTCAAAATGCAATTATTACCAACTTGTAATAAAAAAAAAACATACCAACTTGTAATACATGGTTGTCTCAGATAGGCTGAAATTTCAGCAAACATGGAAAATGACTTCTTCAGCCATATGTTCATCAATCAAGAGTCTGCGTTGTCAGATCACTGAAACTTTTTAAGGAGTGGAAGAAGATAGACTGTTTTTTGGTTTGCATTTGAAAATTCTTAATAGATGTCCAATTATTTGCACTGAAACTCCAGCTGCCTACATTTAATTAGACATTAAGGAGAACAATAATGTAAATTATAGTTTTTTCCTAAATTTTGATTCAAAGACTGATGCCAAAATGCCCTGACATAGTCATGCCAAAATATGAGTTTTCTTTAAAGAGAAATGGTCTCAACAAAAGCAACGAAGCATAATATTAAAAAAAAAAAAAAAAAAAAAAAAAAAGAAAANAAAAAAGGTATTGACTTAAAATATTAATAGGAAAAGCTTTTATTGTCAGTGTTTTCCATCAGGTCTGAGAAAATTTTTTCAGGTCAAATATCCTAATATTTAATCTTGATAAAAAATATCTTAATGCTGAAGCTTCATCTTTAGTATGATAATTATTAAGTTAAGCATCATGCAGAGCCAGCACGAACAAACTCTCCCTAAGTTATGACAAGCACATAAAATTTTCTTCAGTTCAAAAGTGAAGTCTTGTTAAAAAGAAAAAAAAATCAGCAATTAGTCTCATTTGTCCCTCCCCCAAAAGGCACACAGTGATTTTAAATGGAAGTCCTCACGCTGATTTTGCACCAATGAGATTCGCAAAAACTTAAGGGACAGAGAAATTGAAGAGCACAATTAACTGTCCATGATACCAGGACCCCACTGCTTGTCTGCTCAGTGAGCACTACAGAAGTGCTCCAGTAGAGGGAAGGGACTGAGTTACAGAAAGGAACACTGTCACGCTGACTATAAAGGTACTTTGCTCAACCAATCAGAGCACTGAGAAAATACATACTCACTGTGTCAAGACCCTGAATGTGAAACTACCCCAAAATGATCAGTATTCTGTGGTCTGTATTTACTTAGCCACACTCTCAGAAGATCTACAAGTCTGCAATTGTCTTCCACATTTTTCAAAATGTCTTGCTAATAAGACTTAATTTTAAAAGCCTCTTGATGAAGCCAACCTCACCCAGGAGCAACAGAAAGATGGGAGAGAAATCTGTAATAACTCTATGCCACAAGCTATTGATATCATCCTCTTACTCTTCATCACTATACTGTTTTGTTGTGGTGCGGTTTTTCGTTTGTGCTTCCCAAACCTTCTTCCCTTCATTTTAGAAGGCTAGATAACCTGCTGAAGAATTCTTGTCACTTAGAATAATAGCCTGTTTCTGACCACAGGGAAAAAACTTTCTCCTTCATGACTGGAGGACAATTTATAGCGGACTTGCGGAATATTATGCAGGAAACTTTCCAGATGATGAACAAACATATTCCAAAAAGGATCTTACAATAGCATTTCTCAAGTACAAGGTATCCTGAGTATTTCAGATTGCCTTCATATTGTTCAGAACCTTGCAGCATATTGATAACTCAAAGACTAACTATTGTTAACAGATTGCTACTGGAAATAGTTGCAGATACCTTAGGAAGTGTGATTAGAAGTAAAATTGAGAGACTGAATGAGATGTAACTAACTAAAGAAAGACACTGAAAGACTATAATGAAAATGCTGCAGGCACGTTTCCTGGCTTCAGATTCACAGGCAATCCATCCTGAAGTAAAATCTGCCATAATTGAGATGTCTCATATTTTCCCCTTTATCTTGTTCCCTATGTCAGAGACATAGATGCTTATTGCATAGACAAGATTCTGGAGCATTTAGCAACTGGTGTTACTCAGTGAGGAAGTGAGAATGGGGAAGGTTTCTCCCTTTTTAAAATTTTATCAGCTTTTTCTCCATCTTATTGAGAATTCTCAATAAGAGCCTACTTAAAAAGCCTACTTTCCTGTCAGTAGAGGACTCTATACTGGCAAACGCATTGTGAAATAATTGGTACTAGAGTCATCCTTTTTCTTGAACAAATACATTATCTTCCCTACACAAGGCGCAAGGAAAGTTACTTGCATGAGAAAATCACCTTTTCTGATGGGCATCAGGAGGAAGTGCATGCAAGGGGGTGGTAGTGGGGATTACTTTTCTCATTTTTTCCTAAATTCCTTTAAAATAGTAAGCTTGGAATTTGTCCGAGAACAGATGTTCTTTATTTCCCTGGCATCTCAAGAGTTTAGAGGGAAAATAGTATCAAGATTGTAATAGCTTAGCTTGTACTGAGGGTTTTGCTCCTAGAACTTCCTCCTTTGGTTTAAAATAAATCTTTTAATGAAGACATATATTGTCCTGTTGTTCTTCTGAGACAATATTAAAATTTCATTTTTAGTGAGTTGATAAAATAGCTGATGAATTAGTTTAGAACTTCTGAACAAAGTTTAATTTAGCAGTATTTCTGTAAACACCTACATTCCATTCAGGCTCACAGACAAATGGCACAGAGGAGGACCTAACATGCTGCAACGAAGTAATGGAAACACTCATCGATAATAACCAGATCCAAAACCAAGAACAAAGAGGAATTCAACATTCCATGGATTTATCACCTCCCACTCAGGTTAAGACATTGCTTGATTTACAAGGGAGATCATGGATACAAAATCAATCAGAAACATACTTATATCTGACTACTACTAAATAAATAGTTACACAGAATGGCTTTTTTTCCAAGTTCCGAGGCAAGTATTTACAGTTGTATTTTACTTTACATTTCACGAAATACTGTTACTGTTGCAGTTTTCTGGGTAATTCTAAGCAATGTTAATTTATCTTTTTTCCCTTGACACCTTTTTATAGACATGATATTCTTCTGTTGTGGAAAAAGTAGGAAATCTTTACTTTGTAATGTCACTTACTGGTAGACTAGCAGTGTGAATGATGTTTTGCAGCTCATAATGCTAACAACTATAGATAGGCTTCTTCTGTTTGATTTTATTCCTTATGAAAAAACATTCTGAAATTCAATTTAAAAATGGGAATTGTTAAGAGTTTTTTTAAATGTTTTTTGAAAAAATTTCCAGGCATTCAGGCATTCTTCATTCAAAAAAATTTGTCTCTCTTATCTTCTGAGACTCTACTAATTAAATCAGAAAAATACCTGGTATAAAGAGAGGGTTTTTACCCTCATCAGACCAGCTCTTTGCAAAGAAACTGCAGTCTTGGCTCTTTCCAGGACATTTGCTTCCACTGAACTTCGCAAATATTTGCAGCAACAGGCATCTGCTCTATAGTAAAGATAAAATTGACAATTCTAAGCACTGGAATAAGGTAAGAAGCCATTACAAACTCTTGTCCTGCAACATACTCAACAGCAGGATACCATATTTTAATAGAGTGTTTCCTATAAAGAACAGGATGCCCTTTCTTCCATTATGGTAACATCACAGGACTGAAACACAAAGGCATGATAAGCAGATTTCCAGTTTGGAACCACTAATTTTAAGATACATCAGTAGTGTTACCACAAGTGAACTATTTGTCTCTCAAGTAAACAGAGATATTCAGTGGTGCCTTCTAAACTGTTCAGAAAAACAGCGTAAGTTTTCTCCCTTTTTGATTAACACACTACTAGACTAACACAAGGCTTCTAATTTAAAGGTGAGCATACATTTTTTGTACCCTGAAACCTACAGCTCTTAAGAATGTACTGAAAGAAGCCTGTAGTACAAAGCTTAAACTGGCATTTTCACATATGTCAAACTCAGCTAGTGCCAATAGTCATACCATCAAGTATTTTCTTTCATATGTTCTTCTTCTCTCTTATATTTAAGTATATTCATATATTCTCAAGCAGTAATCTTTTATTCCAAGTTTAAAATGTGGAACATAACTAAATGGGAGCAATATTGAGAAAATNAGGAAAAAAATTTGCTTAAAAAATATAAGCAATTATAAAAATAATATTTAAATAATAAATAATAGGAGGTAGCTGTTTATGACAATTCCAATATAGTTTTTTAATAACTTACAAGAGTTTGGAGGAAGACTGTATGGAATGAAACTAAGTCAAATTTGGAAAACTTGCTGAGAAAAGGTAAATTATATGTACCTTTTATGTATTTTATACCAAAACAGTATGTTGTGATGTTAACTTTGAGCACTGATGCAGTTCAGTGCTGTGCCAGGACTCACAGCAGAGTCTGACCCTTTAATATGCACATTACAATCCAGAAGTAAAAATCTAACATGACCAGTATCTGTATAGAAGGCTTTTTTGCTCTTCTGGGATAAGTTGCAGTGCAAATCGCAATCTGACGAGCACAAACTATTACCTACAAGCAATACAAAGATTCCTAAAAAGTCGATGACTTAAGAGCACATGAAGTTTCACAACAAAATAATATATAGTATAGTATAGTACAGTACAGTATAGTATAGTAGTATAGTAAAGTATAGGTGCATATACAAAAAACTAAAGTAAGGCTGTAAGCAACAACGAAGTTCTTGGTTCTGCATTTGAAACCCTGCAAAAAATATCAGATGCAGCTGAAAAGAATACATAATAATGGATATCCATGGAACCATGATTTGTAACTTGCTAAACATGCTAATTTCAGAATACAGGACAAAATTACATGGTTGTGGCTACTCGAAAGTTTTTGTAAGATTTTTTTTTAAGGTTAAAATTTTACTGGCTAGAATAANAAAACAGCGTAAGTTTTCTCCCTTTTTGATTAACACACTACTAGACTAACACAAGGCTTCTAATTTAAAGGTGAGCATACATTTTTTGTACCCTGAAACCTACAGCTCTTAAGAATGTACTGAAAGAAGCCTGTAGTACAAAGCTTAAACTGGCATTTTCACATATGTCAAACTCAGCTAGTGCCAATAGGCATACCATCAAGTATTTTCTTTCATATGTTCTTCTTCTCTCTTATATTTAAGTATATTCATATATTCTCAAGCAGTAATCTTTTATTCCAAGTTTAAAATGTGGAACATAACTAAATGGGAGCAATATTGAGAAAATAAACCCAAAACAAAATAGACAAAATATCTTGCAAATAATAAATATGTGAGGGGGAAAAAAGCAACAGATTCCAGAAGCCATTCTAGTTTAACTATTTTTAAGTGGATGTACACAGATCTCTTGTATCTATTTATTCAGAGAAAACAGCTTAAGGATTTTTGCAATAACATGCGAAATTTGGTTCAAACATCTACCATTATTAATATAAGTACTCTGAGGCAATTAAGAATGGGAAGCACACAGTGTTAAGAGGGCATGATACGACAGAAATATATGGCAAGAGGTTAGAATACTCATTTCCTGTGGCAAAAGAGGAAAAAAATTTGCTTAAAAAATATAAGCAATTATAAAAATAATATTTAAATAATAAATAATAGGAGGTAGCTGTTTATGACAATTCCAATATAGTTTTTTAATAACTTACAAGAGTTTGGAGGAAGACTGTATGGAATGAAACTAAGTCAAATTTGGAAAACTTGCTGAGAAAAGGTAAATTATATGTACCTTTTATGTATTTTATACCAAAACAGTATGTTGTGATGTTAACTTTGAGCACTGATGCAGTTCAGTGCTGTGCCAGGACTCACAGCAGAGTCTGACCCTTTAATATGCACATTACAATCCAGAAGTAAAAATCTAACATGACCAGTATCTGTATAGAAGGCTTTTTTGCTCTTCTGGGATAAGTTGCAGTGCAAATCGCAATCTGACGAGCACAAACTATTACCTACAAGCAATACAAAGATTCCTAAAAAGTCGATGACTTAAGAGCACATGAAGTTTCACAACAAAATAATATATAGTATAGTATAGTACAGTACAGTATAGTATAGTAGTATAGTAAAGTATAGGTGCATATACAAAAAACTAAAGTAAGGCTGTAAGCAACAACGAAGTTCTTGGTTCTGCATTTGAAACCCTGCAAAAAATATCAGATGCAGCTGAAAAGAATACATAATAATGGATATCCATGGAACCATGATTTGTAACTTGCTAAACATGCTAATTTCAGAATACAGGACAAAATTACATGGTTGTGGCTACTCGAAAGTTTTTGTAAGATTTTTTTTTTAAGGTTAAAATTTTACTGGCTAGAATAAGGAAGTACACTACTGTACTCATCAAACAAGGTACTTCAGGACTCAGGAAGCTGGCAGCCATGACATGCCTAAGCATTGGCTGAACAGTTTTTGAGAAACTCAAGTCTGAAACCTCCGTCTCCTTCCACATCTGCTAAGTTAGTACTTCCACACTTCTCTACATACAAGAGAAGACGAATTGCTATCATTTAAATTGCTATAGAAGTAGTTTCTATAGAAAAAGAACAGCTCTGCATACATACACAAATCCATCAGAAGAATGACTTTTGCCTGTATGTGTACTGCATAAAAAACATCAGCATAAAGCCTTCCATCACCTGCTCAAGTCTGCCTTCAGAAGACAGCCTTTTACAATAAAGGTCTTGCAATTTGCCTCTGATGACAAACCAAAATATTAAATGGCTCTCTTTCCACAGAGTGAATAAATACTTTGGCCACAATATACACCTTTAGAGGTATAGGTAACTTACCCATTTTGCAAATGCAAATCAACAAAATGTAATACTTTTATTAAAATACCTTTATTAAAAAACTGATAGGTGACAGAAGAATAGCTTCTGTGTATCACCTATCATTGTTATTGTCAAGGCATGTCAGAGAACATAACAGTGCAGTGGACCCAAACATTAAAACGTTTGCTGCTTCTTGTTCCACTGTCACATACCCCCAGCAACAAAAATGTTTTAGACTTTTAATGCAGACTTCTGTTCTTGTGACTTCTGCGAATTATACAGTTTTTGTTTCAGTTTTAGAATTATAGAATATCCTGAGCTGGAAGAGTTCAACTCCTAGCTCTGCACAGGAGCACGGAAGAATCATGGCATGTGCCTGAGAGCATTGTGCAAATGCTGCTTGAACTCTGTCAGGCTTGGTGACCACTTTCCTGGGGAGCCTCTTCCACTGCCAAACACCCTCTGTGTGAAGAACCTTTTCCTGATACCCAACCTAAACCTCTCCTGACACAATTCCCTCAGATTCTGTCACTGTCACCATAGAGAAGAGATCAGTGCTTGCCCCTCCCCTTGCCCTCATGAGGACATTGTAACCGCAGTGAGGTCTCCCCTCAGACTCCTCCAGGCAGGTAATCTGAATTTTGACCCTCCACATAGAGAGCATTTCTGGCATCTTAACCACAGGGCCTACTTCTTTCCATGAAAAATTTTGCACTTGAAACAGTAATGATGTAACAAAACCTCAAACCAGATTTTTAACTTGCAGCTTCCAGGCTATATAAACTTAGTATGTCAGAGGTTACAGTTAACTCAAAGAAAATGAAGTTTATTTTATTCTAATGCTAACAGTACTCCCCACATTTTTTAAAAGTACTTATTTGGCATTACTATTTAATGTTTTCTAGAGCGGAACAGATGTACAATTCCACTTGAAGCCATGTTAACACATGTTACGGTACTTTACATGCAACGTTGTATAGTCAAAATCACAGACTGAAAAAAAGAAGAATCCTATAAGCTTTACTGATAATTAGACCTTGCAAATAGCTGTTCAGATTTCCTGACTAGAAGTCTTTCTCACAAAAAATATATTTATCAAACACTAAAAATTTCTTTATGGAGGGTATCTCTGAAATATTGAAGAAGCATTTCAAAGTACTTTCCTGTTTTCAAAATTAATACTTTCAACCCTCTCAACCCTCTGAGAAAAGACAAGAGAATTTCTGAGAATGCCACCTGGTGTGAATCAGGTTCTCTCCCTTACAAACTAACAAAGCCATCCTGCCAAAACAGCAAACCAAAGCTATCAGGTAAATGCATTTAAATTCCCTCTCATCCATGAAAAACCAAGAAAATGCCCTTTCTGCTTCACTAGTTTTAATTTCACTGCAGTGTGAAAGTACCCGCTTTTCCTTTTCTTACGTAGACTCTGAACTGCATTCCATGAAAAGGACATGAAAGATAGATAACATGTACACCAAATATAAAAACAGCTTGGTTTAATGAGGCCTTGAGGTCATGTCCAACTTTCTAACCTTCCAAAAAGCAACTTCCACATGCATAAAAGTTATCAGCCTCACACTGAACATTAGAAAATAGTACCTGGGGCATTCTGATGCCAATTGGTCACAAAACAGACAACACCCCAGGATGGCGGGCTTTTTAATCTTCCAGTTACAGTCTTTTAAATGTGACTTGTTTTCCCATACAGCTTAACAAATTCAACTGCATCCACAATTCAACACTACAGAGGAGGGTTTAGATCAGAATGCAATTTGCTTAAAATGTCCTGTGCAACCACTCACTTGACTGTAAAACTGGCTTAGCAGCAACTCAGGAAACTTTGTAATTGTAACCAAAAATGTTACAAAGAAACAAAGAGGAAAACCAGGGGGTGCAGGGGTATTAGGAATACAAACTACGCAGATAAAGCGTCCACTGGGTAAAAACTTCCTTTTTTTCCTCCTAAGAATTTCAGCTTTCAATACAGACTAAAACAACTACAGATTGTATGCTAATTTTACACACAGGTATTTCAGTACTTAATGTAGTAAGGCCTGAAAAACAGACCCTGGTGCCAAAGCTGACCTCTAGATGAACCCTCCAACCAAATATTATACATATCCATTAATCAGCGAAGCATTATTAGCAATATGATATATGTACCTGCTCATTGGTGAAACACGGATTTACCTTTCTGTATTTAGAAACCAGACAAGGCCACACCTGGCCTTGTTTGAGGACAGAGGATCAAAGACAACTCCTTTGGTACCTTACTGAGCCCTGGCAAGGCTTTGGGAGAAACCCAATAGGAGGATAAAACCTGATGTTCCTCCATTAGAAGTAACGATAGCTTGCTTATTATAAAAGCTGGGCTACTCTCACAGTGAAGTCAAAAGCCTTGTTGCCTGCAAAGGTAGATGCACTGCAGGATTTCCCAGTTGCCACACCTGGTTCTCAGTCCTTCACTGTGACACCTTCCCTGAGATATGTAAATCTGGATGAAGGATAAAGTAGGGAACTGTAACCTTTCTTTATCATTATAGGCATTTTTTGTTGTTATGATTAGTTGCATTGCTTAGCTTATCCTTTTGGATTCTTTGCAGTTTTGCATTATAGTAAGTTACACTATTCCATAAGTTGGTGTCTGCCTCTGACCCTACCCATCAGCAAAACGCTACCGTAAAATGGAATTTCACCATTCCAGATTACAAAAAAATATGTCTTAAAATACCTTCCTAGTATTGATTCTAAAGTTTTATATGTAGAAGTGAAGCTCTCTCAGAAAACACAAAACTATTTGAAAACTTTTAGTAATTTATAGCAAGTTTTACCAACAAGGTAACCCGAATTCACTATCTCCGCTAGTCTGTTAACAGACTATTAGAGAGTGTGTAAAATCAAAAAGTTAAAGTTACAGTTGATGAGGAAACGGTTAAAAATGTGCCCCAGAATTTTCCTGCTAGGTAGTTTATTATACCATAAAACTTTAGTAAACATAAACAAATTTTATGTCATGACTATGTTAAACAGTATTCACCAGATATTCTGTATGAGTGAAAGCCAGCACTGTTTTTCTTTACGTAAGATTGACTAATTACAATACCAAATGTATTTCACTTAAAATTTTTAGATTAGCAAAACAAGCATGACTTTTATGTGTCTGCATGTCATAAATGAGACGCTAATTTTGTGCTCAATATGTTTCCCTGGCCAAAATATAAAGCAAATTAACAAGCACAACTAGAGACTAAGACTTTATTTATGTCACCCAGCCAGCAATCAAACTGCATAAGAAGCTGAAACCAGATGCAACAGTCTTAAGGGTCTTTTACCTACTCAAATAAATCCTCTGTTTCCTGAAGCCTGTCTCAGGCAATCAAATTCTTAGTAGATGACCCCTCTCAAAAAAAACATGCCATGGGAACCAGCAAAGTATTTTGCAGTTCTGTTAGAAGTGGTGCAGGGACAGAATCTGCTAGAGCATGAAATACTTCCAGAATATAAATGCTTCATAGGATCAGAAAGCAAACTCCTCCTTCCAGATTTTTTTTTTAAAAGGAAATATGGTTGTCATGCCAACGGTTAGAGAACAGCGGGCTGCAGCGACAGCTAGTGATGAAGCCCGTTTCTGTCTAAGAGTTTTCCTGGGAGACTGTCAATGAATTACAGTCTGTTTCGGGCAGCAGCACAATCTCACTAGATACCACCTATGATCACGTCGGCTTTTGTTATTATTTTGTCCCTTACTTCCAAACTCAGGTACTTGATCTCCTAGCAAGAAGGGAGCTTGACATACTTGGTCAGTATACAGGCATGCATACAGACCTCGATGTACACTGTCCCTGAGGTCCTGTGGGGCATCTGCCAGCACCAGTACTACACCGTCCAGTGTTCCATGTGTCAGCACAGAGTTCAGGGTCTAACTTAAAAGGAGCCAGCAACTATTCCACAATCAGAGCTGTGGCTGCTGAATGAGGCAAAACTCCTTGGAAGAGATCTAGTCAACTCCCCAAGACATAAAAGAGACAGCTCAGGACTACGCACCAATATTATGATACCACCTTACTGATCAGAAATGAAAGGTTTTATTCAGAAAACCTCATGAGAAGATAGCTATAAAGCTGCAACAGCAGACACAGCAAAAGAAGTGAGGGGCGTCCCTTGCTGGTAAGCAAGTCTTCTTTTGTAACACTGCAATAAAAATAGGCTCATGGCTACCTTTGGAAAACAGCTTGACCCAGAACATAGCTAAAAGGGTGCCTTAAGAATTAAAGTATCGCTCTTAATTCAGAACCTGTGTTTTATTTTCAGTTCAACTGATCTGAAATAGTTCACTGCATTCAAGTTAACATGAAACAAATAATTCACAGTTTTCATGTGTTACGCATGACACTATTATAGGTTACAGAGAGGAAACCACAAGATACAAGTGGCTTATAAAGTAGATAGAAGTTGATGCTTATAAAAGCATATCTACCACCTTTCTTATGTTTATATAGTTAAGTATTCCCTTGAATATGTTGTACACTATTATGACATATTCTAGAGATGTCATGAAAGTGACATTGCTGCTGAGATCGCAATGGGTGTGACAAAGAACTCTGTTCCACACATATGAAACATAAAATAATCTTAAAAAACTCCAAAAACTTTACTTATGTTTTATTATCTACCTAATGAGGCTGTTTTATTCTGAATGTGCATAAGCAATACTACATTATAAATGTAATTCCACTGAAGAGACCAAAAAGTACTAGCAGTTCTTGTGCTTCCATTTGTTTCATCACACCCTCAAGTGCACCTGAAAGCAGGTTAAACTACGTATACAGTAGAGTTATAGTAGTAATTGCAATGGACTATGAAGCAGTCTGTCCTAAGGCAACTTAGCTAATATGAAAACATGCTTAATTACTCAACCGAGAGAAGGGAGAATACTTTCTCTCAACAGAATAACAAGCCGTGGTGAAAAAGGGCTAGTATATGGTACCATCTTGCCTGGCAAGATTTCTAACTTGACCTCAACAAATACTCTCAGAAGCAAAGAATGAAAACAATTACTATCAAGTGTAATGGGGACCTGCTAAGAAATTATTTTCAGAGTAGCTCTTTGTAACTTTTTATCAAATGATCCAGCACTTCACTTCAATGTTTTTAGTGTCTTTAGAAAGACAAAATAGAAGGTATGCCTACTAAATCTCAAGAGAACACCAAGTTGACCACAAGTCCACCCAAGGACAGGCTTAAAATTTGGAGTAATTTTGGTGAAAAATACTCGAAAATTATTCATCAGGGTCACATGCCAAATCCTCTTAGGAAGGAAAGATCGACTATATGAAACATGATTTTGAAAAGCTGGCAAAGAAGTAGAGCCACAGAAAAGGATTAAGGTCTTATACCGGATCAAAAAATTACCACGAGACAATACCTTCCATGCTAGAAAATGAATTACTGGACTATGAGGTATAAATACCACAGAAGTTATGCAGAAGAACTCCTCTTCATTCAACTTATGCTGCATCTGGAATTCTGATACCTAGCTTCTGATCAAACTTGTAGAAAGATGTCAGTCACATATAGAACAACTATGCTAAGTCAGTAAAAACAATCAAGAGATCTAGAAAACAGGAACTAGGGGAAAAGACTGCATAAACACAGTTGTTAACCTTTCACGTTTAATCAACTGGGAGACAACTCTTCTATGACACAATGAAATGTTAAAAAAACAGTGGTATCAGGCTCTTCTGCATGAGCAGAGTTACTAGGACAATGTAATTAGCTTAAAATGCAACAGGAAAATCCAAAACATAATAAAAAGCCAAACAGTTAAAAACCATACACTTCAGACTTCTAAGTTCATTGCTCAGAAATGCCTAGAAGAGGTCAGATCCTGAACTTCTATTGTAAATGACACAGGACTGGATGATTATGCCTACACTATGACAGGGATCAGATGATTTCTTTTTGGCCTCCCATTTTCGACAATAAAGCACTCAAAACAAATATTACAGCCAACTCAAGTCACAAAACACAAAAGCCAAAGCTAACTTCTATGCTGCCACAGCCAGAGCGTTCCATCATTAAAAGAAGTAACTTAAAATGACCCTGAGTAGATGTACACTATACTGCAAGCACTTCCACCGTAGGATAAGGTAAATCTTCAAGAATCCAAACAGGAGTTATGTTTCTAGATCTTTCTTCTCCACTGACTGCTTGCATATTTAAGGTATCAAACCTCTGCAGTTTCACAGACTTGCTTACATTTACAGCTGGTGAATAATTCAGGCCTTTTCTCCCCTAAGCAACAGGTCTGGATTAGCTCTTAGAACAGTATGGCACAATGCAGTCTCCCAAACATCCATTTTAAAGTAAGTAGGTAAGATTTTTACCTATCTTTATCAAATGATACACAAAGTCTACATTGTATATTCTTGTTGCTATTGTCTGTAGTCATTCTACAACAAAACTTACTCTGTCAAACCATGTGAATTAGTTTTGCACTTAGAATACTTTACTTGTAAGTTTTGGAAATCATACTATTATCAAATTTCTAAAAAGCCTTTCCAACAATCATTCCTCACCTCTTTACCATGCTCTTGCTACCACACTGAAAAGACATATCCATTATTATTCACTGAATGTAGATTTTAAAGAACAGCAAGAGACAAAATTTCAGATTTGGTGAACATTAAGTCTAGAATCTTCGCTTTCAGGTCTTAAATTCTCAAATCAGTTATCAAATATATTGATCTCAGTGGAGCCAATAAATGCTCGAGACTCGGAAATTAAACAGCCTGAGAGAAAGAATATTTAAGTGAAAATTTCTGAATTCTTAAAAGGATTAAATAGAGGTATTTAAAAATATAAGCTTGGCACAGAAAGTTGTAATATACACTGACTTATAGTTTTCATGAATATTGAAATAATTCATGTATCTGAAAGACGACACTTTACAAAAGCACCTTTAAGACCCATGGAAATAAGAACAGTTCCAATAAATGCTATCATAGTCCTGACTCAGCATTTAGTAACACTGATTTAAGTTTCTGCAGTGCAGTTCAAAATTTATTTATACCTTCAACATAGCAGCAGAAGCTGGATAATGAGATATTTTAGGCCTAAAATTGTGCTATCCCTGGTGCAGTCTCCAAAATGAAATGAAAAACCCACCACAAATGAGTAAATTTCAAGTATAAAAAACAGCCAACCAACCAACAACCTACCCGCAGCCACTGTTTCTCTGTGAGAGCATCACTGTAGTCCACATCCCTGCGCTGACGGGATCCTCTTCCAAATATTTTCTCTTCTTCTTCCTCACATGTAAGCCTCTCCACTTCAGCATCATCCTTAATAATCCAGGATGGCAATTCATCCTCCTCCATCAAGCGAGGTTTACGTTTAGGGTTTCTGGCATCTTCCCTGCGACGATCCATGTCCATGCGCTGCAATGGCAATTGGCAAAGGATAAAAAAGTTTTAAAGGCAATTATTAAGTGACCATGTCAATGCCCACCTCTCTAATAACACTTGAAACTTAAAACAGAGTCCTTCCCAGGTACCACCTGTTGAAAATATTCCTAAATACTTCTAAAATGCTGCTGTAAAAAGAAAATGCTACACTCAATTGTTCATTACCAGTCATATTCAGTACTTCGTAACCAGCTTTCACCGAAGGAACTAAGACAACACACAGCCAGGTGACACAACACCGCTGTGCGCATAAGGTTTTGCTACTATGTAACTGAAAAGAGTAACTAAAAATACACAAGTTTGTTACCCTGAATATCAGAAGAAAGTTTAAAAATTGGTATAAGAAACAAAGAATCAAAGGAGAATTAATAAATTCAGAGACAATCTTGTTACACAGAGCCTACATGCCTGAACCCCTGATTTTTTTTCTGATCTTACTACTGTACCAGACAAAAATCAAAACACAAAAACATCAGATAGCTTAGGTGAAGTGTTTAGAACATTAGAAGGCAATGTTAAGACTTTCAGCTGAAATTTAAATAATCATTCATTTCAAGTGTGGTGAATAACAATTCAGACATGGAGACAGAGGATACATTCCTATCATCTACTGTACACTCATCAGTGAGGTGTTTGCAATCCTCCTGTGGAAGCATCCACCTCTATTGACTACATACCGACCTGTCTTCCTATGGTCCCAGGAATTGCATCTGCATTGTCTTAAGTACTCAAAATCAAATATGAATAGGCCTTTTGGGCCTTTTGAACAGTCATACAGTACTTAAGACCCAGTAATCAGCTGCTAAGTGGAGAAAACAACCAGATGGCTGCCAACATTCCATTTTTGTATTTGAAAAAAATATGCAAATAGACGTGCATCAGAACCGGCTGTAGAATCGTAAGGGGCTACTGCTTTGGTCACTAAACCTTCATAAAACCGTTCTCAATTATGTGTAAATGTCTCCCTTGTGTACCTGATGCTGCACTTAACACATGATGCTAACTAGACATATTATCCTTTTACAACCTTAGCCAAAACACAGACATGCATGAAGCCAGAGGTATCCCTCTCCAAAGGGACAGCTCAAACCCAGCCAAATTTAAAAACTGAGGTTTGGTGATGGCACCATTGAATATGCTGAATCTCCTCTCATCTTGGCACTTTTCAAACATGAGCATTTCTAAAATACTACCTCAGGAAGTGCATCTTACAACTTGCTTTCATCATCTTGCCTTGTGCAGTATCTGATTGTGCTTTTGGTCTGCAGGTCCAACTACATTCAAGAAGCAACTATAAATATATGGGCATTATCCCTGTTCCCTGTTACTTCAGACAACAGTGAATGGGCTGTGCAGACTTCCATATCACACCTTTTAAAGAAAATCTTATTCAATTTGAATTAATTTCAAGAAGTGTGTCATTCAAGCAAAACACATGGCTTGGTTTATTGCTAACATGACAACCAGAAAGCTGCACCAAGAGACAGCTCAAACAGGATAAAAGAAACAGATTTCTCTGTTTCTATTGTTTAGCAGAGACCTTGAGTGAAGTCAAGAGACATCATATTTTAATGACATTAAGAACATGAAATCAATGCTGAGACTTCCTATTTTTTCCCCAATGACCATGTTTCTTTGTCTAACACAAAAACTGAACAGTAAGATAGTATAATACAAAAGCTGTTTTCTGATATAAAAGCACTTGGGAAGGAAAATTAAAGACAATCTCAGTTAATCTGAGATATCAGAGATACAAACTGACACTTCTTTTCTGAGGATACTACTCATACCATATTTACATCTGGGAAACCTGTGGTTCTATCTTCCCAGATCTTTCCAAAATCTGTGTTTCCAAAAGATATCTACGTTATTTTTATATGACTAATAAAATAATTATATGTTCACTGTCCTCAATAAGGCTTAATATGCTACCAATAGTTAAACCTAAGAAAAGAACTTGAATGTTGGCACAATCAAGGCCTAAAATTTCCAGTTTAGAAAAATGATGGAGCACTGCTGTCCTGTGAATTGTGAATGGTTTTCTTAAACTTTCCAATAAAAGAGTCCTTGAAAAAATATCCAAGCCACTCAGTGTAAAAACAGTAATTTATACACCCAGTTCTACTAGCTTGCCATTTTTTGCTTCAAGAAGACTAACTGTATTAGCACAACTGGAGTTTTGGTACCCATTTGGCCTTCCACTTGAAAGGCATTTTTTACATCCAAAAATTTTTTAATGTTTTACTTTATTTAATCAATTTTAACACTAAGAGGAACTATTTATTTTCCAGAAAAGAAACTTATTGAAGCATTCTTATGAAATGACAAGAGTTATAAAGATCATAAAAACCCACTGATTTTTCTTTGAGTATTTTCTGATTTTTTTTACAATGAAGACTCTAAAAGTCACAGGAACAAAGTACACTTGTAACTTCTTTCTGAACAGTTTATTTGCCTCTACAGCTACATTTCAGGTCCTGTGTCAAACAACGCTTCTAACCTGCAAAGTGACTACAGAAGAGATGCTCATGGAAGTGATGTCTCTGGTAGATTGTTTTGGAACTGCTCACTTCAAATTAGTAAAATACATACTTTTACAAACCTAGAACTAATTAAATGAACAAATGCAAACACTTTTTTTTGTTGGGTATTGCAGACTCCTGAATTCTGATTACATACACACAACTTTAAAAGGGAATGAGGTGGCACAAGTATCACTACAGTAAGGAGAATACAGAATACCTTTTGCTCTTTATGTGACTATGCAAGACTTGAAATATTGATAAAAAAACAAATAGCTCTGACTGCCAGACTTCCTTTTCAGATTTTTCTTTTAAAAAGAAACAGTTTATAAAAATTAAAACCCATTTTTACATTATCCATTTAAATTGTTTCTTAGCTATTAATATTCGACTACAATCTTTCTGTCTAAGTCTTTTCAAACCCCTGGCATTCAAAGTATGTAGTTTTGCCTCTTAAAACTTTTACTACCAACTCCTTATTCTTCCTTAAAAACTTCCACATAAATCAATATGCAAAACACAAATTCAGCCCACATAGCTTCATAAATTATTACTTGAATGCAGGATGTGAAGGGATATTAAGCAAGTTCACAGACAGTAAAGAACTGTGAGAGTAACACCCTCAAAAGCAGGGAGTTACTGTACAGAGATCTTGACAAATGAGACAACTAGGTAATTACTAACCATATGAAGTTCAAAAAGGACAATAGCCAAATTCTGGTTCTGGGATTGAGCAGCCCTGGAACTACAGACTGGGGATGGAGACACTGGAAAGTAGTGCCACAGAAAGGGACCTGGGGGCCCCTGGCTGATGGCAAGTTCAACATGAGTCAGCATGTTGACTGTGCCTTGGCAGTGCCCTGGCAGCCAGGAGGGCCACCTGTGTCCTGGGGGCACCAGGCACAGCACCACCAGCTGGGCAAGGGAGGGGATTGTCCCGCTCTGCTCCGAACTGGGGCAGCCTCACCTCGAGTGCTAGGGACAGTTCTGGCTGCCACAATAGCCTAATGTAAGGCTACAGAGGGTCCAAAGGAGGGCTATGAGGATGGTGAAGGGCCCTGAGGGGAAGCTGTATATGAGGAACAGCTGAGGTCACTTGGTCTGTTCAGCCTGGAGAAGACTGAGAGCAGACCCCACTGCAGTCAAGCTCTTGTATGAGGAAAAGGAGTGGCAGACACTGATCTCTTCTCTATGGTGACAGTGACAGGACCTGAGGGAATGGCCTGAATTTGTGTCAGGGGAGGTTTAGGTTGGTTATCAGGAAAAGGTTCTCCACACAGAGGGTGTTTGGGCACTGGAACAGGCTCCCCAGCCTCTGTAGAATTAGAGAGCATGGTGCTTTACCTTCACCACTTAAGTATTGCCCTGTACTAGTGTCAGTGAAGCCCGAGGTCCTCTAAAAATCCTCAGACTGTACAAACACTAAAAGGCAAGAGCCATGCCTAAAAAGGCATTTCAGGAATTATTATGCTGCAGTAGCATAAACAAAAAGGGAGGTAATAAAAAGGAGTGGCTCACATTAGAACCACTAGCTCTATTTTGGTACTGTTCAACAGCTGTAGCAGCAGAGATGCAACTAACTGGATTCTTGACAAAACCATCAACAATACCCCAGTTAACTCACCAAGAAACAGCATTGTTAGTCTACTAATTTATGACTTTGTTAAGTTCCTGTAGTTGTCCTTGCCAATATCGAAGTCCAAAAGTAAGAAGAAATGCTGAACAGTAAAAGTATGCTGTAGAATTAGCAAGCCAAACTGTGACTAACATTTCTGCACTATAAATGTCTCAGGTTGTGTCAAACTCTTCCTTCAGCTTGTCACTGCTCGACTAACAGCAAGCATCTCTGAAGTCTTTTTGTCATTTGAGGAACTCTCTATTTAAGCAGACTAGACTTCTTTCATCAGATGAATAATACAGGTAAATAAAATCTACTTCTCCCATAAAGTTTTGACAAATTTGAGTGACAAAAAGGTTAGGGCCTCTATTAAAAACACTAGAGAAGATGGTATTTTTATGATTACACCATCCTTACCATAAAGAGATCAAATTCCTCCTCACGTCGAGCAATCATCTGATTCAGAGTCTCATCATCAGGAACTTCATCTTCCTCCTGGTTAGAAAGATGCATAGAATTATTAGGAAGTACTCACATGCACCTTGAAGTAAAAGCCTCTATCAGTTCAGAGCTCCACTAACCCTCTTTCACTGGCAACACGTGTGAAGCACTTAAACTGAAACAAAACCTTTTAAAGTGTTCAGCTATTCAGAAGCAACAAAATAACATAGTGAGAATAACAAATGAGACTTACTACTACCTTCAAAATTTGAGAATAAGGAAATGACCAAATACAAAATCAGGAAATCTTGGGTTGTGGTTTTCCTGGGTCAGAAGCACAGTTAGTGCTTTGGTTAAAATGCATGTATTTCCGTTCTGCTACCCTACAGTACTTCAGAAATACCATTCTAGAGGTTTGAGGTTTTTCCCATCAAAGCAAGGAGACTGAAAAATTTCTGATTAAATAAAAAAAATGACAAGAATGAAACATGTTTTTATCCTGAAAAATAACCCTGTTGAATCTCTTGACCATTTTCAGACTACAAATTGAGATGTGAATATTTGACTGGAGACAAAATGGATTATTTCATAAAAACAGAAACAGACACTAGAAAAACAATTTAGAACTGTAGCATCCAATTGAAACAGCCCAAAATGTTCAGTCTTCCTCTCTAAATTATTCTGAAACCACAGACAACAGGTCACTCTGAACCTATGCTACACTACACTACAGACCTACAACTCTTCTTAAAAACTCATGTTTTGAACCCAGTTTAATGGGAGTACAGAATACTGCATGTAGCATCCAAAAAACTAGTATCCTGTAGCTTTTTTCAGAAATAAGAAGTCATTTATATATCCACACATCTTCCCCCCAGTGTCTGGATTTCTACACTGCAGAAAAAAACCTGGGACAACTCTCATTAATGCAATTCTAAAGGAACATATTTTAAGCTAATGAACATACAATTTAAGTTCAAACATGAAGCAGGCAACTGGGAAAGTGATTAAAAGAGCTAGTACTTCTCACTTTGAGTCACTGCTCCTTCACTGTTCATGAAAAGGAAGTCACACGGTTACACACACAGAGAAAAAAAGATTCTTTTATAAATGTGACCATCATGAAGGGTCCACATACTTATTATCTCAGATTAACTTTTGACCTGAAAAAAAGAATTGATCTCACAATAGAATCTGTAACATTACAGCTGCATTATCAGCAGTTCGGTTGAATAATCCTGTTGCCAAACAGGCAGGCTTGGCAGAAGAAAAAATTATAAATAAACTCGAGTGCCAATAAAAAAATTATACTATGAACAAGTAACTTCTAATCACCTGTCACACCTTGCTATTATTCTCATGAATCTTTCTAAATACACAGAAATTACCTCTCTGCTTTATCTAGTACTGCTAAAAGAAATAAAAGATCAAAAAAAAGAATAAAGGAGAAAGAAAAATAAGGGGAGCGTTGATGCTGAACGTAAAAAAAAAAAACCTACTAAAACACTATGAACAGAACATAGTGCTCTACATACAAGTGTGAAAAGTTTAAAGCATGCTTAGCATGGGAGTATTTAACTAGATGACCAGTACACAGTATCTTCGTTAGATGTGCCAGTCCACATTTGCAGTCAAAGTTGTGTCAATATTGTTGATAATTTAACTTTTGATTGAGAGATTTACTTCTTTCCTGTCAATCTCCCGTTTAATACTCAGTGCTGCTGCAATGAAGGAGCAATGGCTGACCAGTGCAGGACGATGCAAATTCAATTCCTCTTAGTCCTCGAGAGGCTGAGTGTTTGGGCAGACTTTTGCATAGTCTCTGTCTACAAAGAAATGTTAGTTGAAAGCTTCAGCTAGGAGTCAGATGGCAACATCAATGCTTCAAAGACTTGATGCTGGGCTATGGAAAATAAACCTTATTTAAATCTGCTTCCTTCAGCATGGCAGACCAAGTACATTTGAATAACACACAAGAAACAAATTGTTTTCAAGCCGTCTACAAAATAAGGCATGTCATATAAGCCTGAGCTACAGCCCTGAGTTCTGAAACACTGTCAGACAAATGCTTCAGAAACAAATGCACTCCTAATTTTTTAAAAAACTTACAGGATTACTGAAAATGTCTGCTGGTTTCAAGTTAATCTATCTACTCATATAGGAAGTGTGGTCTGCTTTAGACCTACAGGTTTACTTAATCAAAAATGGTACATATGTGTATCACCAAATTTCTGATAAAAATGTTTGCCATTCTAATTTCTATGAAAAATACTGAAACAATACAAAATTTCATCTTAACCATGCTTTTATAAGCTTAATGCAGAGTTTACACAAAAGGATTAACGACTGAAGAAGTAAACTCTTCCATCTTTGAAACTTTACTCCACGCAATGACGAATGTCAGCGAAACACAGGCTATAGAATCTTCTATCAGTGTGCACCATATTCAGACACACAAGCCCCACTCAGAGGCAAGATGGGTCTCAAAAGCTCTGTCTTTAACCAGCACAGTGTATTTTCAAGGTGGGAGAAAGTCAGAGCTGATCAGAAATTTCTCTCTGTGTGTCATCAGCATAACCGAAACATTTATTTAATTTCTCTCAAATACAGCTTTTGTCCAATACTGAATTTTGTTCAAATTAAGAGGAGTCTTCAGTGACAGGTGAAAGAACAGGTTCATCATTCCACACTCACAGTTCCATAAAAGAACATAATGAAAGGAGAGGGACATACACTCAGTGACTCTATAACCTCACTTCCCACTACTACAAGAAAAGACCTGACAGCTCTTTTCAAGCAGCTAATTACTTCTCAAAGAGGAAGTAGTGATGAGAAGTACAGGCTGAACACAGCACCAGAAAAAACATTAACTTTATGGCTTGTCCTAAACCCAAGGCACATCAAGGCATATCTTAACTTTTAAATAGGTTCCAAATAAAGCGCAGTAAGCAGGGTCCTTCAAAACTGAAGCTAGGTAGTACTAGCTACTCAGCATGCCAAAAAATCAAATTGCCTAGCTGAACACACATACTGGACTTAGGAAATGGTTTATAATCTGTTCTGGAAAAAATCTTTGTTTGATTCCAATTATTTGCCAAAATTATGAAGGGTAGACTGCGTTTTAAATTACAATGCCTAATCCTACACTAAGATTTAATCATAACCATAACAGGTTACAACCTATTACTGTGACCATAAAAAAAAGATAAAAATTAGGTTATTTCTCTGACTGGACAGTAAGAAATGATAATGCAATTTTTAATTTCAAGAGTTATGAAAATACTGATAAATGATGAATAATAGAAGAGTCAGTACTTCCCGAAACTCTCTCTTAGTAATTATTTCTAACTACCTTACCTCATTTTCTTCTTCATGCTCCAATATAGCTTGTAGGAATGCTCTCCTTTCATGGCTTGAAGATTTCTGATCAAACATTCCTGCCTGAATAACTTTTTGGTCTACATTCAGCTTATACTTTGCCGCAGCAAGTATCTTCTCTTCCACACTGTTCACAGTGCACAGTCGCAGGACTCTAACTTCATTCTGCTGACCAATTCGGTGAGCTCTATCCTGGGCCTGCAAGTCCTGTTACAGAAAGAACACAGAGAGTAATTTAACAGAGAGAATGAACACAGATATTAAAACTCTTCTTAGTCTCGCCTCCCTCACTTTTACATGTGGCCATTGAGTACGATGTGATTTACACACATTTGCACAACAGCTGAAAACAAATGCATAACTATGTACTTCCAGAGATATTGAACTTACTTTCTTACTAATAAGAAAAACAAAGTGGCAAAGGCATAATTCATTACCGCTTCTGACTTTTTAAAATAAGTGCAAGTGGTGTGATAGCCTCTTTTTCTGGTAATCTGTACTTACTACTATCCACCACAGAGTAAGTTCAGTGCCTCAGGCCAAGTCTACTCAGTCACATGGTCACCTAATTTTGTGACAGAGAAGAGCATTCAGAGAAGAGCATTCAGCATAGCCTGAACTAAAGTACTGCATACT
The DNA here is from genome assembly GCA_013397075.1 of Rhabdornis inornatus. Lineage (NCBI taxonomy): Eukaryota > Metazoa > Chordata > Aves > Passeriformes > Rhabdornithidae > Rhabdornis > Rhabdornis inornatus. The sequence continues at coordinate 61,022 of VWZS01004493.1, read as the reverse complement.
ACCTACCAAAGGCTAGAGAGCTGGTTATTATATCCTAAGGGTTAAATAATGAGTCCAGTTATACCAATGAAGCAAGTTTATAACACTCTTAGCACTGAGGATACCACAAGACTTAGACAAAATATATATGCAGGCGCAGAATTAGTCCACCAATTTGAACTAAAACATTTCCTTATTGTGGCAGTTTGTCTCACTAATTCCTCTCAAAGTAGCATTTTATCTCTTACTTGTATTTTTTCCTTTAATCCCAGACTATATAATCGATTTAAAGCAGCAACTCAAAAAATATCAGGGATTCTTTACACATTTCATGAAGATAAGAAAACAAAAATAACCTGATGAGGATTCCAGTCACTATCAAAGATTATAACAGTGTCAGCAGCCTGGAGATTTAAGCCTAGCCCTCCAGCCCTTGTACTCAGCAAGAAGATAAAGTATTGTGATCCAGGTTCATTGAACTTCTTCAAAAGAGCAGCTCGATCCTCTGATTTTGTTGTGCCTGAAAAAAAAATTAAAATATCATATAATAAAGATGTGAACTGAAGTAATATAAATAAAAATGCCTGTTGCAAAGAGTACATGTGAAAGGGTTATTTTAGGGCATTGCTTTTTGGCATCTCTGCCACATTTTCCCTAACACTGGCCACGAATGTTTAGGTCAACTGCATACCACACCTTTGTCATGGACTTCTAAAGATCTCTTTAAATGCATTTGTTTTGACATTTCCAAAGTAGATCTTAAAATGTTGGCTAACATTGTTACAACTTTTTATAAGTCACATAAATTTCACTTGAAGCTACTATACACAAACAGAAGAGAGCCCTAGTTTTGATTAATGCCTTCTGGCTACAGCAGCATTAAATATTTTTAAAAGCTACTTACATAGAGATTTATCAAAATGTCACTATTTACCTTCGGAGTCATAGTTAATACCAAAAGACTGCAAATTCTTAAAATGTCACATCTTCAGGGTGATTTATCTATAGAAGATGAAATTGCTAATTTTTTTTTATTACCATGGTTGGTTGTTTCCCACCTGGCTTCCAGATACACCCCCCTGCCTCCCCAAACTCAGCAGTACATGGGGAGGAAATAAGACAGAAAAGCTTCTGCGCTGAGATAAAGGCAGCTTAATGAAAGTGAAAGGTATGTATGCAAGGACAAGAAGAGGACTTTATTTACAGTTCTCAGCAGCAACCAGATGTCCAGCTGCTTCCTGGGAAGCAGGGCCTCAGTACCTGTAATGACTAATTGGGAAGACAAACGCCATAACAAGCAATGTCCGTGCATCCTCAGGATTTATTGCTGTTCACAACCCTTCGGTCAACCTGGGTCAGCTGTCTCATCTGGGTCTCAGTCCAATGCAGCCTACTCACCTCGGGGGTGAGGGGTATTTGGGGAGAAAGCCCTGACACTGCAAGTGCTGCTCAGCAATAGCCAAACACTGGGGTGATGTCACTGGTGGTGTTATAAACCCTGCTCACAGGTACAAAGCACTGTATTACACAGGCCACTAGGAGAAAAATTAACTCCATCCCACCTGTAGCCACCACAATCACACTGCCAAACCACTGGCCCACTGCTGACACAATGAACCCGATAATAAGCACATGAACTGGGGAGGAAACACCTCATGTAAGAAGACAGCTGGACAGAACCTGGATAGACTGCATCTCAGTATGGAAGATACCTGTCATTATGAAACTGGAAAAGAAGAAAAAAGGGTTTATCTAATTTAATAAACTATCTGAAAAAGACAGTGAGGTGTATTTACCATAAACCTCTGTCTTGCCATAAAGATTCTGGCATGAAGAATAATTAATTTAAAAATACATGATGTAAAGTAATCTAAAACATTTAAAACGCAATGTAATTTATCTTTATTGAGCAGAAGTATTAAAATACATGCAGGCCAGAGGTGTGAAGAAGGCTTTGTTAGCATGCTAATATGTTCTTCAGATGGTTTTGGCATTCTATGGCACAGTGATGTAGCTCATTTGTGTATCTATTCCATAACCTAATTTTACATTCAAGGATAATATTGGTTCAACTTCATGTTCATTAGTATTTGTAAAGGATGAGAATATATCTTGGTACTACTTTTTCTTAAATAAAGAATGAAGCTAAGAATCAATTTAAAATACTGTTAAAAATACTCAGAGGAAACTTAAAGTCTCACTTATACTCATCTTAAATCATTGCTTTTCTAATAAAAAAGTATTTTGATAAATGCTGCTGGCCCGATGTAATACTATCACGTGTGAGATAAAACATTAAATAAAAATGATCACTATTTAAGAAGCTCAGTATGAGGCATAGATCATCAACATGGAAGAAGACCAAAATGGAAACTTCTTTCAAACAGGTTTAAAACTCAGGTGGGATATGCTATTTTTGATTTTTCTCTCATCGAATTACGGGAATCAATTAAAGAATCAAATAGATTGGAAAAGGCCTCTGAGATATCAAGTCCAAGCTCTGATCAAATACCATGCTGCCAACTTGACCACAGCACTTAGCGCTACATCCAATCTTTCCCTAAACACCTCCAGGGACGGTGAGTTCCCCATGTTCCTGGGCAGGCCATTCCAATGCCAAATCACCCCTTCTCTGAAGAAATGCCTCCTAATGCCAAACCTGAACCGCCCCTGATGCAGCTTAGGACTGTGTCCTCTTGCCTGTCACTGGTTGCCTGGGAAAAGAGCCAAATCCCCACTTGGCTACATCCTCCCTTCAAGGAGTTGTAGAGAGCGATCAGCTCACCCCTGAGCCTCCTCTCCTCCAGGCTAAACAACCCCAGCTCCCTCAGCTGCTCCTATCGGGACCTGTGCTCCAGACCTAGCTCCACTGCCCTTCTCTGAACATGCTCCAGCACCTCAATGTTCTTATTGGGATGAGGGACCCAGAACTGTACACAGAACTGGTGGTGTGGCCTCTCCAGTGGGTACTCAATCAGTACAGAGGGACAATCCCTGCCCTGCTCCTGCTGGCCACACTATTGCTGGAACAGGCCAGGATTCCATTGGCCTTCTTGGCCACCTAGGCACACCCTGGGCCAGTGCNCCAATCTTTCCCTAAACACCTCCAGGGACGGTGAGTTCCCCATGTTCCTGGGCAGGCCATTCCAATGCCAAATCACCCCTTCTCTGAAGAAATGCCTCCTAATGCCAAACCTGAACCGCCCCTGATGCAGCTTAGGACTGTGTCCTCTTGCCTGTCACTGGTTGCCTGGGAAAAGAGCCAAATCCCCACTTGGCTACATCCTCCCTTCAAGGAGTTGTAGAGAGCGATCAGCTCACCCCTGAGCCTCCTCTCCTCCAGGCTAAACAACCCCAGCTCCCTCAGCTGCTCCTATCGGGACCTGTGCTCCAGACCTAGCTCCACTGCCCTTCTCTGAACATGCTCCAGCACCTCAATGTTCTTATTGGGATGAGGGACCCAGAACTGTACACAGAACTGGTGGTGTGGCCTCTCCAGTGGGTACTCAATCAGTACAGAGGGACAATCCCTGCCCTGCTCCTGCTGGCCACACTATTGCTGGAACAGGCCAGGATTCCATTGGCCTTCTTGGCCACCTAGGCACACCCTGGGCCAGTGCACCCAGCACTGGGCCTTGTTGAGCCTCACACCACTGGCCTCAGCCCATGATCGAGACTGTCCAGTTCCCTCTGCAGAGCCTTCTTGGCCTCCAGCACAACAACACTCCCACCCAGCTTGGTGTTGTCTGTGAATATACTGAGGGTACATTCAATCCCCTCATCCAGATCATCCACGAAGATATTGAACACTCAATAGAGATACTGAACAGAATAAAGATATTAGTATCTAAAATGTTTCTACACCATCTTTTCGTTTGAAGTAATAAAACATATCTACACACGAAGAAACTGAGGCTTTGATCTTCCTGTGAAATTCAGGTATCACACTGAAATTCAGCTGTGAATTGTCATGAGAATATTTTCAGGCAACTTAGCGATGATTGATTGAGACTCTGGATTTTAAACTCTGTGTGAAAAAGAGACGAGACTCTAAGCAGCAAATTTATACATAATCTGCATTCCTAGAATAGACCTGAGTGTTTACAAAAATAATCCATTGATCAAATGGTCTGCAGGTTAAACAGATAAATTAAAACACTGAAAGAGACAAAGTAAATTACTTCTACCGAAGCAAAACTATGTCTTTCTCTGTACCTTGTCTGGAAGAATATGGAAAATTCTAGTCAACTGCCACTGAAGGGTCTACTGGCACAATTTCACACTTGCAGGATTATGAAAGTGTATTTTGAACTGGTTTTCACATTTGTATAGTCACAACACAGCACTGTTATGAAAACACTAGAGAGAGAACTCAGGGCTCCCACGCCCAAACTAATGAAGGATGCTACCTCTTATCTTAGTATTTATCATTTTTTGCCATTTAGCTTACCATCGAGACGCAGGTAAAGGAAATTTCGAAATGCAAAGTAGTCTTCCATAATGGTCATGAGTGATGTCATTTGACAGAAAAGAAGTACACGATGGTTAGTAGCTCGTAACTTTGGTAGAATACGATCGAGTAGCTCAAACTTCCCTGAGGCCCGATAAAGTTCAGCTCTGTTGGAGAGAAGCAGCACAGTAAATGCCAGAATAAGCCCACATTTAAAGTCTGTAGTCATTATCATGTCAGAGTATAACAAAAAGACTAATTCACTTAATCTGAACAGACTAAGAACACTTTTTTTCTTTAAAATTGCACATGTTGATTAAAATAAACACATGTGAAGTCTTGTTTTCCTGATTTTTATTCAATTACAAAAACTGCTTTGACTTTCAATCATTCAATTATTTTTCACTATTTATTAATACAAATGTTATTTCTCAGCTAGATAAGCATTCTATAAGTTAAGACGTTCACCTGCCATTTTGTTTTCAACTGGCATTAAAAACAACTTTCAATTGCAACTGCAGTTTTAAATTGTATTAGTAAGGCATTTGTTGGAAACAGCCCCCACTGAACTATTATTTTTTATTGTCCACATTAACAGTGTTTAGCATCTCTTTTGTCTTCTATGCAAAGAATTGCAAAACTGACTCCTAGCAGTGAAATTCAACCCACAACCCAGGAAATGAACAGAAATAAACAGAATGTCTAAATCAGCACCACAGTGATACACTTTAAAGAAATAAACTTCATACAACTTTTCTCTAACCTTGAATCTGTACTCTCAAAATAAGATTTATCATTAGCAATGGCACAAAATCCAGAAGATACACAGTCTTCTGATATGCATACATCTGTAATCAGCCAAAGACTAAACTGTTTAGGAGACAAGTATTCTGATATACTAGCTAAGGACACAAACAATCTGGTATACTACATAAGGAAAAGAAAATTATGATTAACACCTAAACAGGAAGAAAGTTAGGTGGATGATACACACTTTTTGTTTAGAAAGTATCCCTTAACTTGAAAGTTGCACCAAGCGTCAAGAAAAATAAAGCAAATCTTTTTCATTTCAGATAATGGAAGAAATGCTACTTTAATTTGGAAAAGAGAGAATAAAGAAGGAAAAGTAGAAGGCAAAAGTAACAAGAAAGAGAAGAAAATCCTAAGAGATATCTTTAAAGAGTCATCCCAATGAATTTCAGATGGTGTATTATTTCAAAATAACGGGAAAGGAAGATACAAGTCTTTTCTGTCTGCCATCCTGAAAGAGATGGAGAGTCATGAAAAGATCTCATAACACTTACAGTACCATTAGGTTTTGCTTTACATATGTGCCCTGTACTTCCTCTGCCTCTGTATAAAATGCTTGAGTTTCCTAGCACGTAGCTTCCAGAAAAAGAATGTTATTATTAATTCCAATACAACACTATGGACAGCAGGAAAAACAGAGTTACCCATTAATGACTCCATTTGAGTAGCCCAGATGTTCAGCAAAGGACTCCTGCAAAGTTATAAGCAATAAACATATTACAAACTACAAAGCAACCAAAAATTATGTGTTCTTATAGAAATCAAATTAAATATATGAGTATTGCGGGATTTGAGTTCAGTGACATTCACACTCTTGGAAACCACCTTGTGGCAACAGTGCTCTGCCTAATGTTTTCCTGTACTATTATTTGAAATTCATGATTTGCACAAGTGATTTTTGCAGCATACAATTTACCAGATAACAAATACAGTAGAATACTAATTAATTTATACTAATCAGTAGAAAATCCATCCGCGATTTACTCAATTTAATTACTCAGAATACAAGATCACGAAGAGTGAAAACTATTACTATAAAAATAATAATAATAACAATAATAATAGTAATAACAACAAATCACAGTAGGCTAAATTTGGCTATACTCCAGGTATCTATGACACTTTCTATCTTTTCAGATATATTCATATACTTAGGTCCTATTGAGAGATGCTATATAGTTAGCACATTTTTGCTGAAAAAGCAAGATGGACGGAAGACAATAATTGTAGTTGACACTGTAGAAAATTAGCAGTCCACTAACTTCAAAGATTTTACACATGACACTTTGAACCNAGAAAATTATGATTAACACCTAAACAGGAAGAAAGTTAGGTGGATGATACACACTTTTTGTTTAGAAAGTATCCCTTAACTTGAAAGTTGCACCAAGCGTCAAGAAAAATAAAGCAAATCTTTTTCATTTCAGATAATGGAAGAAATGCTACTTTAATTTGGAAAAGAGAGAATAAAGAAGGAAAAGTAGAAGGCAAAAGTAACAAGAAAGAGAAGAAAATCCTAAGAGATATCTTTAAAGAGTCATCCCAATGAATTTCAGATGGTGTATTATTTCAAAATAACGGGAAAGGAAGATACAAGTCTTTTCTGTCTGCCATCCTGAAAGAGATGGAGAGTCATGAAAAGATCTCATAACACTTACAGTACCATTAGGTTTTGCTTTACATATGTGCCCTGTACTTCCTCTGCCTCTGTATAAAATGCTTGAGTTTCCTAGCACGTAGCTTCCAGAAAAAGAATGTTATTATTAATTCCAATACAACACTATGGACAGCAGGAAAAACAGAGTTACCCATTAATGACTCCATTTGAGTAGCCCAGATGTTCAGCAAAGGACTCCTGCAAAGTTATAAGCAATAAACATATTACAAACTACAAAGCAACCAAAAATTATGTGTTCTTATAGAAATCAAATTAAATATATGAGTATTGCGGGATTTGAGTTCAGTGACATTCACACTCTTGGAAACCACCTTGTGGCAACAGTGCTCTGCCTAATGTTTTCCTGTACTATTATTTGAAATTCATGATTTGCACAAGTGATTTTTGCAGCATACAATTTACCAGATAACAAATACAGTAGAATACTAATTAATTTATACTAATCAGTAGAAAATCCATCCGCGATTTACTCAATTTAATTACTCAGAATACAAGATCACGAAGAGTGAAAACTATTACTATAAAAATAATAATAATAACAATAATAATAGTAATAACAACAAATCACAGTAGGCTAAATTTGGCTATACTCCAGGTATCTATGACACTTTCTATCTTTTCAGATATATTCATATACTTAGGTCCTATTGAGAGATGCTATATAGTTAGCACATTTTTGCTGAAAAAGCAAGATGGACGGAAGACAATAATTGTAGTTGACACTGTAGAAAATTAGCAGTCCACTAACTTCAAAGATTTTACACATGACACTTTGAACCAGTGTCTATACATAATAAATTCAGTGTATGTGAATACCAAGTTGCTCTGGATTGTTTCAAATTAGTAAAAAACCCTTCACTTTTTAGAGACACTGCTCCATAAAATTAAATACTTTAAAAACAGACTTTGGATTATCAATAAAAAGATGGCACTTGTTGACTATAATACATGTTTTTTTCTGATCTGTTCCTTTCCAGTATAAATTACTTGGACAGAGATATCCCGTCCCTCACACGTAAGTTTTAACAGCAGTTTTCTATTATACTAGCCATCTGAATAAAAACAAGTCCCAAAATCAAACCTATCAGTCTTACCTCAATGTGTTGAAACATGTACGGGTGATTGCATATCTTTCTCAATTGCATGATAGTGTTCATAAGAGTTTTTGCTCCACCTTTTCCCTATGGGTACAAACAATGCAAACCAAATGATTAATTTCTTGGCTTATGAACAAACCTTTTGAAAATACTTTTATCCCAAACCCGAACATCACTAATTACTACATCGCTAATAAAAAAAACCCAAAAGGAAACCAAAAAACAGCAAAACTACCGAATAAGAAAAAAAACAAGTCAAGCCAAACCAAAACAACAAAAATCAAAAAACTATTGTACAGTTGTCTTGCTGTATAAATTAAGGTGTCATAAAGATAATCTGTAATGAAAAAGGAAGATCTGGAAGTAATCCATGAAGTGTACTACATTTCTACCTGCATTATTCTTGGTAAGAAGCAGAGCATCTACTGTCCTGATAATTTTTACTGCTTATTACAAAACCATACAAACTCCATAGTGTCTGAACCCTCTAACAGGAATTAATTCTAGCTGGATTCTTTTCAATTCCATAGTAACGTCTCCAGTCTGTTAGCTCAATATATGGGTTTCTCACTCCAGGCTGAGTAAAACATCAGGCCACAGGTACTAAAATACTAAAGCTCACCAAATTCATGAGTCATTTTATTATTTAAGGAAGCATATTCTCAAAACATACACCACAGTTCATCTTGTAGAACCAGGACACTCATCAGTCAGTCAGGTGTGCCAGACCAAACTGTATGGTTAAAAACTAACTGCAGCTGGTCAAAGTAAGTTTGACAACATTGTATCACATTAACATTGCCAAAAACTTGCTGCTTTCAAAAATGCCATTTTGGTTTTTTTGCCATTTTTTAAAAATGTAATCAGAGTGGCATCAATAGTCCAAGCTTACTACACGACTAATTCAGATTTACTTTAAAAATCTCAGCCAAACAATTTACCAATTTTGAGGTGTAAACTAGGGGAAAATACAGTACTTGATTATAATATACACTATCAATATTCTAGTCTTTTCTGGGAAGTATACTGAAATCATAACTTTCATCTAGAGCAGAGATTATCCATTTGAAGGGGGCACTCCATATATTTCAAACTAGATTTTGTTCTTTCCAAGATTGTCTCAAATGTGCTCCAAAATACAGTTCATATTTGTTATAAAAACAATTTCCTATAGCTTTCATCTGAGCGAATTGTCTCTAATCTCAGTTGGGTAAGGCCAGAGCTGCAGAAGGACAAGATTTTTTCCTAACACAATGGTTGCTTGATCATTGAAGCCAAGCGGCCTACAACCACCTTCCTCTGCTGACAACAGGTAGCAGTGATAGCAAAGCTTAATTTAACATTTAAACAAAAAAAATATTTAAGAGAGGGGTGCAAGAACAGAAAAATTTTAGCCCCTTGGGGAGAGAGGAAGGCAAGGGAAGTGCTCAGAAGATAGCAAAGGCAATTTTGACTGGTTAATCACAAAGCCAGGTAGAGAAACAGGTAGAACAAAATATACAAAAGAACCTGAGCACATGAAAGAGACCAGAAAAGGAAGTAGAAGATACAAAGATTTTGTGATACAAAATTAATTTTTTATGACAAATATAAAGACATCAAACTGTAAAACTGCATTAAAAATACAACCGAGGAACATGAATTAATGTCTAATAAGTGTTCAAACTATGAAGATGCATTTCAATATCCAGTGAAAAAGAACCCTTTTTCTGGAGTTTAATTAAGCACCAGTAAAGAAAACAATTTGAGTGCAAACAACCAGAAAGGTAAAGTAAGATACTAAATAGAAAAATCACCTACTATACCAATGCAACATGAAACAGGATTATGGAAAGACTGTATGTGCACTGCATCAGCAATAACACACAAGAGGGTGCAAACTGAACCTCTTAAATTCTAGATATTCTGCAGAGTCTGTTCAAAGTATTTCACATTTAATAAATTATTTCAAATTTGTTATCATGTGAAAAGCTGATGAATGTCAATTTCTTTACTCTGTATTAACTGGCTCAAACCCCATGACAGCATAACCAATGTTTACTAATACAAAGTCTCAATCTGACTAGATGACTTGAGTCTTACTGCTCTCTTAAAGAATTTTGTCATCAACAGACCTTGTAAGGACGAATGCAAGTATACAGTCCTAGCTGACTGAAATGAGACTCAACTAATAGCTCTGAAAAACAACATAAATGACCGTCTGTAGTCATAGCTGCCACAATCACAATTACTCAGACATATTAGTGAATTAAGCTCAGTCAAAGGAAACGCATTTTTTTCTCAAACAGTGCCTGTTTGCAGAAAGGCACTGCAACTACACTGAATACAAGCAGTATCTTCTCCTTGTAAATAGCTGCAGCCTTGTAACTGAAAAGCATGCCTGAAATTTCTCCTCCCACGAGAGATACCTGCATTAAGAGTCAACACTTTTAATTTTATAAAACAGGAATCATATTGTTTATTTCCTTCATATTTCAGTCTTTTGTACCTTCTTGTCCTTTTCAGAACCATCTGTGAGAAGGATTCCCTTGGCTTGCATGTGACGGTACAGGATCTTTTGAAGAGCTGACATATCACATTTGATCACATATTCCACCTGGTGTAAAAAAAAAACCCAAAGCCCATAAACATGCTGACATAATAATGTTAGTAGGATCTAACTGCAGATTCTTGTCATTCTAGAACAAAACAAAAAATCCCCTGCTAATCCTGTATCTGTACCATAATGCCACATAAAATTTCCATGACCAGCAATCCAACTGCAAGCACAGAAATTAGTATCTCAAAAGACTGTCCATGAGTTTGACCCGCAGTGAGACAGCTGGATCTGAAGGAGGCAGCTGCAGGATTACCAAACATACTTTATTTCTTACTTTGTAATTTTTAAAATCTAAAAAATATTTTTAAATTAATTTTATATTTAACATGCAACTAAAAAAGTATTTTGTGTTTAATAATCAATGGAATTTATTTTGTCTATTAAGTATTACAAAATATCAAGCAAAGCATTGCAAAAATATCATCACTGTATATCCAGCAATTAAGAATTCCTCACAGAGTCTACCTCGCATGTTTATCTAGGCTGTCATAGATATACACCATTTTCTCAACATCCACTAAAATACAGGGAATTAATACCTGTGCAACTGTATGACCCCTACATTCAGCCTGATTTGTTCAGCTTTGTAAAACTACATTTAGTTTTTAACTGCATACTAGATTCAAAAACAATAACAGAAAGACCTCACACACCAATTTTACGTAATTTTTTCTATTGTCCAATGTCCAGGTTATAGTCACTATTTTTTTAGTAAGTTATGCCAAATAAAAATTGTAACATAATCATGCTAGTGGCTATAAATCTTTCAAGCTCTGAATAAAAGACAATGTGTAAGATTCCTAACATTTAATAAATAAACAGGAAGAAAACTATCAGGTTATCTTCTTCTCAGAAAGACAGGAGTATAAACTTCTTAAAGAGAAGTGACTTTCTTCAATGGCTTCTTTATCAATATTTGCAAGAGCAAATGATTAGCAGGCTTCAGTCCCCTAGTTCAATCCTCATGGTTGGATAAACTCCTTTTTTCAAGATAACGGCAACAAAAATAAACATGGTCTTCTGAATATGAGTGTGTATGCAACTTAAAATATTTCCCTCTCCAATACCTATTATTGGATTAATCAAATACAGTGGCTTGATTTCAGTATATATTCAAATAAAGGCATCTTTTATTCTCAAATAAATGCTTCTGAGGGTATAGAGAATTTGACATTTGAAGGAACAGAAATTTCAACAGTAGTAGTGCTGACATGATTATAAAGATAAAAATTATTTCAAAATGCCTCTTTGTACTGTCTCTAAGCATCTGTACAAAGTTCTTCATTCATTCAGCCAGTCAGCTCATAACACACCTTACAAATATTTTACTTTGGTATGGTTTTAATCCAGTTTACCTTAAAACCAACTTTTCCTTATCATACCTTCAAATTTACTTTATTTATTTATTTTATTTTTAGTTGCTGTTGTTATTCTGGGAAAAGGGATGTAGAATTAGAGAGGAGGAAACAGTGGGACAAAATGAGTTACCCAGAAATAAAAACAATTACCTTTGAAATCTGAAAATAATTTTATGTTCTGAATTTAAATCCCACTAGTTACAAATAATTGTGTCATTTCAACAAGACACTTCACAGAACTCCTGGAATAATACAGGACCAAATTGTGCCTGCTTTATAAAGTGCCATAGTCCCTCAGAAATTTCAGTAAACTAGCTTCAACTCAGTGCAAGGAGGATGGTACAGGACAGCATTTTATCCTCAGTGTATGGCTGACTCATAAATTCAAACCAGACTCTAATGTAAAGAAGTTGCACATCTTACAATGGCTACAAAAACATATTTAAAGCTGGTGAGGAATGCTGAGAGTGCAGACACTTGAGGTAATCAGGGTTCCTCAGCGGCCAGCTTTCTCTGAAGTATAAACAAACAAAACTAAACAAGTCCCCTTCTGCAAAATGAATCTGAAAATGGGACATTACTTAATGCTTAGAAAGAATATTAAATCCCTTCCAAAACTCCTCTCTTGCAAACCTTTTCTGGCAGTTGAGACTCAACCTCCTTCTTCAGCCTTCTCAGCAAGAAGGGCCGAAGCACTTTATGGAGACGACGGATGATCAGAATAGTTTCTTCCTCATTTAAGTCCACCTAGAGAAATTTATAAAAGTCACTACAAGGTAGCTCAAATATATTAGGTAATGTGTTCTCTCACATGAAAAGTTAAGAATGTGCAATAATTATTTGCATCTAAAAACAAAAGTGAGTCAAAAAGCACACTTTAAACATTAAAATTTTGGTATAATAAAAAAGTTAGTTATGTTAAATCCCTAAGTACCAGTGAAGTTCAAACACTAATTCTTCTGTGTAAGCTCTTTTCTGTTTTCATCAAAGTGGTTTATTTCCTTTTAAAAAAACACTGCCACAGTACCCTTTCTCCAGTCATGGCAAACGGAGCATTGAACCACTGTTCAAAGGTGCTGCAGCTCTTGAAAATGGTTGGAAGAAGGAAATTGAGAAGAGCCCAGAGTTCAGGCAATTTGTTCTGCAAAGGAGTCCCAGTCAGCAGGATTCGCCGAGGGGCCACATAGTGAGTATTCAAGACCTGAGTCAGCTTGCAGTGATGGTTCTTCATTCGATGGCCCTCATCTACTATCATGTACTTCCACCGAATCTGAAAGAAAAAGGAAAGTTGGCAAAGTTAGAACAGGCCAGACTTTGTCAAGTTCCTCCCAAGAAGTAAAGAACAAAAATACTTAAAGCCTGAAACACCAATCAGTCTCAACCCTGAGGAAAGCCAAATCAAGCATTATGCAACTATCAGTGTCCTTGCTAGGAACAAAGAGAGAGGCAAACACTATGTATGCTCAATCTGATGTTGAATTCTGACTGGAATTGAAACAGCTAACCACAGATTCCTCCCATTTCTGGAAAAGAGATTAGAACGACTGGCTTTTCAAGGTCAGAATATGGTTCACAGTGGAAGAAAGAAACCACATAAACTGCAAATGTATCTGTAACAAGAACCTTGACAGGAGACAAAAGAATTTTCAGATAAAGTATGCTCATAAACAACAGCAACTCTGAACTTTATTTTGTTTCAGCTAATCCTGTGTTTTCACTTGAGAAGAAAGCAGCATAATTAAAATCATCTGATTTACTGCATTTTCAACTAAAGTTTCTATTTCTTAATATGAAATCTTAAATGCAATCACAGCAGATGCTGAAAGCTGTTGTTCAAGCTCACTGTTTACCACCTGTACTACAACATGGACAGTCAACACAAGTGCCACACTGACCATATGACTAGGAAGGTCTCTGTACTTTTACAGGTGCTACCTAATTCCATTTCTCAGGACAGGAGGGGTGACATAGTGCTGTCCTTCTTATCTTCCAGAAAGAGTGCAAAAAAAAATGAAAAGGAACATTATGCAGTCTCAAGCTGCTTTCAAACATTCAGAATGATGCTAAGAAAATGCACTGCCTTTGTATGAGAGAGTACAAACAAGTAAAATGCAGTAAATATGCAGCATGCAACAAATGAACTGAAAATGAACAGGAGGACCTATAAAATTACAGGAGTGTAAAACTGCAGGAGGTCCAATATGGTTTCTCTATAGCAAAATACCTCTGCTTTGTGTGCACATCAAAGAGCCTTACAGTACAGTAGGTTTTTTTAAATTCATAATATTGATACCTACCTGTAGAGAGACAGTGAGCCCCTAAGAAGTGCAATGTGTAGACTCTTTAGTCTAGATAACAAATTCATGATATAGGTAACTATTTAGTTATGTGAGGAAAAGTGACCATACAGCTGGAAGGGCCCTAGTAAGAGTGAGCTAACTGATGCAGATTAGGCTGAATATTATGCAGAGGTAAAAAAAGTCATGTTCTTCCAAGGACAGGAAGGTATGCAGTAGAGACAGAATGACAGAATTTCACAAAGGAATTAGGCCCCTGGCCATATTTGCGAAAATCCTAGAGTTTACATAACGGAGAACTGTGACTGAGAAGTTTAATCATAAACTGAGGAACAGGAATGCAAATGAAAGGGTTAACTTTTATTGAAGGACAAAGCAATTGAGAATTTCCCTATAAAACAAATAGGTGTTTTGTGGCATGCACAAGTGTGAAGGTGTCTGGGCCTTGCTGTAGAGAGATAATAGTTAAAATTACCTTAGCAAGGATATGTTTGTCCTTTATTATGTACTCATAAGTAGTTAAAAGAACGTTAAATTTTCCACTTCGAAGCTGAGGAACAAGTGAGCGGCGCATTGCAGGTGTACCCTAAAAGAGAGAGACATGTGAGTTGTTATTCTTTGATGAATAAGAAATATTGTTGTTATGAATAAGCGGACAGTAAGCAACCAGATGAACCTGCAATCCTACCATATTGTGAATAATACATCGACGTAACTCCAGACCTTCTCAGAGTGCTCTGCCTAAACTGCTGCTAGACTGTAAAGCTGCTTATGGGGCTCATGGAAATATAAAGCCAGTAGTCTGGCTTTCTTCCTACAAATTGCTTGGCTATATCACTACTACAGTAGCCACACTAGGAATAAAATGTTAGGTAGTTACCATTCATAACTCTCAGCAGAAGCCTTGCAAATGTGATAATTAACAATTTTATTCTGCATTTTGTACAGTGATTTGCAGTCGTTTTACTTCTACAGTCTTTCACAGTTTATTATATGCTTCTTAGCATGATTAACTCACACCGCTTAGTACCTGATATACATGACAAAACCCGATCAGCAGATAGTTTAAAAGCTTGCAAGAGACAGAGGAAAAACTGTCTCTAGGTCTCATTCCTTCAATTCTACAGCCATATAAAAAGCAAATCAAACCTTGTAAGATATCTTCACAACAGAAGGAGCCCATTTGTCAAATTCATATGTCCAATTGGATAAAGTCCTATCATAGAGATCACAGAGAGAAAGTAACATGTTTCATCATCCGCAGATCAAACATTTATAAATGTTTCCAAGTGGTTGCCAGCTTTTCAACGCATTTTATGTAATCAACACCCATAAATAACAACATATTTTAAAAACACACTTTATATACTGTAATAAAATACATGGATCTCAGAGGAAGTAACCAGAAAAAAATGTGTGAAACACTCATTCAGCTTATATTCAGGATCCTTTTGGTAACCAGTAAAAGTAGTGTTTTACATGCACCTCTATACTTTGGAACATAGTAATAATAAGAACGGTATCTCTGGGCAAAAAATAGATTTGCAAGTTCTTTTATACAAGACTTATCATCCAAAAATGGACATTACAGCTTTTCAAATACAGCCCAATGAAACATATTAGACTTAATCTGTGCTCCAATTGAGCAGAACTACTCATAGTCCCACTATCGCCACTACAAGAATCCATTCTTGCAATGTTTCTGCTGCTTGATCCCAGCAAAGAAGTTGCTATAGTGAAGCTAACTGGTATCATGAGACAACAGCAAAAAGTAACCTTGAGGTTTTTCAGCTGCTTGCTTTTTATTCCCTTCTTAGTGCACCAATGATGGCAGCAATACCAGCAACATAGAAAAGATAGAAACAGGCAGCTTTCAAAATGCATAAAAGAAAGAACTTTCAGCGCCTCTCAGTTTTTAAAAAAAAAACAAGGGTACTTAAAAGAAGTTAGATTTTTTACTGCACCCACATGAAAACTGACATTAATAACATTCCCACAATTTCTGTTTTACAGATCTTCTCCCAGGTGTTTCTTTTCAAACTAAGCTTATAACTGGTATTCATACAGTTAGGCACACCTGTAGCATTTACCTTAGTTAATCAGTTACTACTGCAGCACAGCCAGAAGAAAGGACACCTCAGTAAAAACGATGAGATCACAACTAATCAAATTTATCCTAACTCTAGAACAAATTTGCATGCTCAGCACAACTGATGGACAAATTAACTAATGAAATTACATGGGAATCTCTCAACATCAATCAAGTTCAAGTACACATAAAAGTAAGAAAACAACTCGTCAACATCCTCTAAGAGTTCTACAATGATTGATACTTTTTTTCTAATCGCTAAAACCCACACGTGACATTTGGAGAAAGGAAAATGCATTAAAAAAACCCTATAAAACTAGCAGCATTTTGGAAAGCTGCTAGGAAGCAAAGGAAAAGCAAAAGGGGGGGCAGCACAATAAACAATAATAATCTGCACATCTGACAAAAGTGTGTATATCAATCAAGGCTACATATATCTAGGGTTACCTATACAGTACTTAAAAGATCAACCTCATTAAAGCATGCTTGCATGGTATCAGATGAGGCATCAGCTGCTTAAAGAATTAAGCAACAGATTTTTAATATCAGAGTTAAAAGCTGAAAGGTGAAGTGCGTGAACATAAAAAGAAAGAAAAAACATCCCCCTCTTTTGGCCTAAGAGTGAATTACAGTATATACAATACAGTTCGCCAAAATCAGTAGAATCAAGTGTTTTACCAGTCTTCTGGTTTTGCCAGCATGTTGTGCTCCAAATAAACCAATCTGCAATGCTTACACCAATAATGCCAGAATGAGATCTGTTACTTACGACAAGGGAACAATGATGAGATAGGGGCCATTGAGTCTCTTATGCTCCATCAGGTAAGTGATGAGAGCAATAGTCTGTATTGTCTTTCCTAGTCCCATTTCATCTGCTAAAATTCCATTCAGATTGTTATTATAGAGAGAAACCATCCATTCTAGTCCCTGGAGCTGAAATGAAGAGTAAGAGCTTCAGTTATTTAAAACCCATAAAAATAATTAATAATAGATCAGCATTATGGAACTAATGTTCTGATGTCCCTGTCTATTTACAAGTTGGATTTCCTTTAGTAATACTATATGCATGGGGACCCCTGCCTATCTTTACATGGAAATCATCATTCCTATTTAAAACACTCAGTAAGATGAAGTTAGATTTCATGTACAAAAGTTTTACTACTGCACACAAAGCAACAGAGGCACTCACAGTAAGGCTGATAAACATCACTGCAGGTATTTGCTCCTCAATTTCAACTCTCTCAAATGCTAAAGCTTTCTGTGGATATTTAATGACATTTGCCTGTGTCAATTAAAAGCTTTTGAAACCAAACTTGTCAGCACAAAACACAAAGCCTCACACCTGCCAACTGTATCACTGGTGTTCTAAAGCTCTTGTAGCATATATGCACTTAATATCTGCTGTCCAAAACTCGATATCAGAGCAGGCCACCTTTGTCCAAATATGCCTTGTGTATAAAATTTCAGAGCTGGAAGGAAGCCAGAGTTCTTAGCTTAGCAGTGTCTACATAACAGAATTCCACACTCCAAGGTATACCGCTAGAAAGCACTATGCTCTTGTCAGACAGACTTCCACATGTGTGTATCACATTACTGATAGATGTGTGAAGTTTCTGTTTCTTGTATCCAGAGGTCTGGTGTGACTCATGCATGCTGAGAGCAAGAAATTAGGTGGTCTGAGAAAGTTCAGAGGAAAAAGCTCTACAATACACTCTTGAAGTAATCATCTGTTCTCCTTGCAAGACGGTATCCAAAATAATGTTGCCAATTTACTGGCTTTACATACATATGGATTGATTCACATCTACTATTAAGTCATCAAGAGCTGACTGGAATTTGTACTGTCACTGTATGTACCACCAACAAAGTCACTTCAGAATTGAGAAGAGGAAAGCTATCTTGTCTGCACCATTATTCTTTATGTAGAGAGATATATATACACACAAACAATGTTCTGACTAGAGAAAAGATGCAGGTTGCTGGAGTTAACTAGAAAGTTATACGATAGCAGAAGTGTAGAAAATATACATCAACGACATTTTCAACCACATGTGAATCTAGCTTATATCAAAATGCCAAAGTTCTTGGTTACTAAATCCAGAGTAAGTCTGTGAAGAACGCGTGACACCAACCTCCACAAAATATTTTTCCTATTTTCAAATTGTATCTATCACTGCCCTGAAATATAAGGACCTTAATCTAAAAATAAAATTCTAAACTTTTAACTATCAAAGAAGAAAAATACTGTTAATCCACCACAAATTAAAACAGTGAGAAATGAAATTACAAGCCAATGAGAAGGATATCAAAACCAAAATATTATTCACCTGCAATCAAGAAAAGGTAAGGTATCTGTAGAATGTTTGTATTATTCAGGCAGTATGTATGTAACATTATCTGTGACAGGTGTCGTTGCTTTGTCCATACTTCCAAATTCTAACCTATTAGAGCCTTTGTATTTTTCAACAAACATTCAGTTTGCCATTTGAAATATCACACTGAAATGTTGGGCATAATTCCAAGTTTTAGGTATTTTATTGTTTTCAAGATTTCTCACCTGATAATGTTTTAATGTGCCATTAATAAGAAGGGAAGACTGCTTTTCCACCCTTTCAGTGATTGCATGAGCAACAGTGTAGTAGGACTGAGACCCTCTAGCACTATATTGCATGCTATATTCATCATCCACATCTTGTTTGGCTGTCCTGAAAAGTAGAAAAAGAACTCGAGTGAATTCCTACAAACAAGTATTTTTTGACCATGGCTTACATACATACATCTAAAGAAACAGTTCAAGTCCTCAGCTGTGAGTGAGTTGAGTACACCAAAGGGTGTAAGATTATGAAGAGTATACAATTAAATGATCATGTTCCTTCTCCCGCAGATATTTATACCAGAGAAGTACAACAAATCAATAATCTAGAGAAAGCTACTCTTGTGAAATGCCACTGGAAGAAATCATAGTTCCTAATAAACAGCACTTAAGGAAGACTCACTCAATGATTTGCTTTGCATCTTTCTCAGAAACTTCCTCACTGTTAGGATCCAGGAGTATCTTCTCATCTGTTTCTAATTTGCTTGATTCTTCTTCCTCATCCTACAGAATACAGAAAAATAACAGAAGTGCTGGGAAGTGCAATGTGTTCCTCGGTCATACTTTCAACTGGCATTCTCATACTAGTAGCTTTCATTGGTCAGTGCCTTATGACAGACATCTGAATCATAAGGTCATAATGTTGTATTCTAGATGTATAATAGATTAATAAGGTTTAAAAAACTGTGAAGTACTACTGATGTAGGCATCTAGTTTCTTAATATTTTAAAACCAGTTATTTTTACTCTTTTTGAAATAACTTGTCCTTTGGCTACAGTTGCAGCAGATAGCAAACAAAATCTCACTGAGATTCTAAAATCTGACATGTATCATGCCCTCCTCTCCTAGCTTAATACTAACAGATGTGTAGAATTACCAGAAATTACTCCTACAAAGACACACCATAACATCAAACAGTCCAGTCAGTTTCAGCAGTTGTTTGGTATAGTTGTGTAAAGACTGCTAAACTTAGGAGATCTGAGTACTATACCTAGTAGTTCTGCTACCAGGCTGTTGATTGAACATGGGCCTTCTCTATTCCTCACTTCTGTTCTCCTTTAGAAAGTACTGATCTGAAAATGCTACGCAAGTATCACTATTCATTATGCATAGTGTGTAATATGATGACCCTGCAAGGCTGAGATATTTGTGTGGGTCAATTATAAGATTCTTTTTAGAATTTTTGTAACAACAGTATTTAAATCACCATCCAAATACTGAATCAAAAAAGCCTACTCTGAAGAGTATGAATATAAATCCCTGGCATAATCCCTAATATTTAAATAAACATAATACATAAGTAGTAACCATGTTATTTTATTGCCTATAAAACCTTGCATAAACCAATGCATAAACCTTGAAGATGTTAGTTTCATTCAGCACAAAGCCACAATGCAGTGTTTTCTGAGATGTATTTTAAAATAGGAACCTGCTTAATTGTCTGGTTCATCACTATTAATAATCAGAGTAAAATATTTACTCTTCCTAACCACAACTAGCAGTTAGGCTTTTACAGTGTATATAAAGAACTGCTATAAATCAAGAACGAGAGAATCAATTAATTTTCCTGTTTGTATTAGTCTTAAAGCATCCGCACATCTGTTATCACTTCCCCTCTCTTCATTATGAAGAAAGGGAAAATTAAATATGAAGTAAGCACTTGTTTTTTACCATATTGTCACGATATTTCTTTTTAAAAATACATACCTCCTCTTCATATTCAGAACCACTTTCATCTTCACTGTCTGATCTGGGAGCAACTTCATAGCTGTACAAAAATGACATAAAGATTTTGAACTACAGTTAAAAGTAGGAGGTAATAAGTTCAATACATCTCCTACTCAGCTTACATGTAATAAATTAAAACAAGAATATAATTGGTAAAAAAGAAAGGAAGTATAACATGAAAAATATCAATACAAATAGAAAAAACAGTCTACTTGGTATGTTAACTACTTACCCAGGGTTCATTTCCAGCCAAGCATCCAACTGACTTGCTTTGGGTGCTTCTGGTCCAAGAAGAACTTTGCCTGTTTCAGTGTGAGTCACTTTGACTGGAAGGTCACTCATCTGACTGCTCTCATCTATGGGCTAAAAATTCAAGCGACGTTTTACACCAAAAGGCAACTGAACTTCATACCTCTCTTACATAATAAAGATAACTAATAGCACTATCAAAACTCC
This sequence comes from Rhabdornis inornatus, assembly GCA_013397075.1. NCBI lineage: Eukaryota > Metazoa > Chordata > Aves > Passeriformes > Rhabdornithidae > Rhabdornis > Rhabdornis inornatus. The sequence continues at coordinate 39,888 of VWZS01004493.1, read as the reverse complement.
AGTTCTGAACAACCAGTGAAGTTTTGTTACTAGATGCCACAATTTCCCACTAAGCAAACATTGAGTCATGGTATTTCTGTGTAACATGTACTATGTGACATCCACAAATACAGCCCAGTATCCCAAGTAAATTAACAAAAATGCAGCATGGTAAAGAATACACTATTGGTTTATGCAAATCAAGACATAAGGTATGTATTCTTATAGGTATTAAATCCTGTTATGTATACCAACAGACATCTGTAACAAAAAACATTAAGTGACCTTATGGCCTTCTTTTTGAGAAACAAGAATCAAACAATTCAGTTAACCTTCTAAGTAAAGACCTGTTTTAAAGATTTACTGTCTGAGCTTCTTCAACTAAACTGTAAGAACAAAATCTCTTACTCGTCTGTGTTATAACAAAACTAGAATAGTATAATCACTCTTTATGTTATTTCTTTGGCTTGTTTAATCATGTATTTTTTTACTTCAAAAACTTCTTGCTTTCTAATACTGTTTCTACCCAAGAATACTTTCCAAATAGATATATATGATCAAGAAAAACTAATTCTGAACAGTTCTAAATACAGTGACTGACAGACTACAAAACTTAGCCAATTTCCATTAATACTGAAGTTACAGGAATGCTACATGTGTTTTTCTTGTGCAAATACAAATATTTAAAAGTATTTTCCTGTAACTCTAACTGCATTAGCAGAACTATCACTTTCAATTATTAAAAGAGAGAAGTAAAACTGTAAGTACAATTCTCAAGTCTTTATATAAAAATTAAATGGAATACAAAAATTGCACTAAGACAAGAGCTTTGAATGAGGCAGCATATGCTCCGCTACTTAATTAATGATATTATCTGAAGAATGACACAGAAAAATTACTCATTTCCATTTCCTTTTGAGGAAGAAAGAACTTTCAGATGTGTTAATCCATCATAACACTGTACTCTGTCCTGTGACTGAATGGTAATTACATGCAATGTCAACAATGTCAACAATTTTTCATAAAGATGAGAAGATGGATTTTACAGTGTTTACAAGCTCAAACTAAAAAGTAAGTTGTCTATATACAGACTGCAAGAAAAGTATTTCTTGCAAACACATTACAGAACTGAGAGGCAGACTTCACCACACTCAGTGACATACTGCTAGTTTTAGTCTTTGATTTTAGGAATAGTGAGAGGCTAGCATAAATGTTAACCTAGGTAATTATTATTTCTGTTTATAACAATGACTCCTAGAACAGTTGTCAATTGTAACTCTTTTCAAAGTTATAGCCATGCCACACAACCCAGAAGAGTCACTGGAAAGGTTGTTTATTTTTTTTAAGAGAAGAAGGAAAAAAACCAACATTTCATAAAAATTCATACCTCTCCATCAGGACCAAGACCAGATGCCATTCCTTCTGCATTTTCTTCAGCTTTCTATAACAAATGAAGAAGTGATAAATACTATGGTCAGATTACAAGTACAGAAAAAACACCTTATATAATGCAAACATTTTGGATCATGAATATGTTTCACTTATTTCTGAACAGCCTGGGATTCAAGTTATTGAAGGTGTGGATGGATATAGACAGAGAGAGGCCCAAAGCAATTAACACATAAAGGATTTACCAATATAAGGAGGGTACCTACCCACCTCAGCCAATGATATAAATCTGCATATAAGAAATGTCTGGCCCACTCAATTCCTGGTTCAGACCTAAAGCTCAGTTGCTTATAGGCTATTCTAATGCAAATAAAATAGTGAATTATTTTCATATTATTTACTATTTATTTCCTCTATACTGCTTTAATCTTCATTTTAAAGGTGTCAGCAGGCATCACAGATTGTATATTCATGCAAGGCACCTTTATCTTGGGTATGTATTTCAGGTTTTTTTGGTCTGACAACCAACTAGAAGGAGAGTATTTTTTCAGTTCTTTGTACTATATTCCAGTCGTGTGTAGACCTTACTCAAATTAGAAACAAAAGAAACCCTGGAGTTCTTCACTGGAGAAAGCTAGTTTTTTTTCTCTCCATGCACCAAACTGAGAAATGAGCAGTATCTTCCTCAAGGCTTATCCTCATTTACCTTACTTAAAAATGTCAGCACAGTATGAGGAAAAATGAAAGACTTATAGTTTGCTTCTGCATTCAAACTTTCCTAAACAATTCTGAGCAAGAAAGGGCATTTTACAGCTTCTCCTTACGTCACACTGTTGACTTTTTAGTACTACAGCAAAATATTACTTTGGATACTAATACAAAGAGAATAGACTAACAAGCAGTGATCTCTTAAATTGTGTTTCAGAGATAAAAAACTTCCAAGTATTACTAAAGTGTGTGATAAATAAAAAATATAGACCATAAAGTTATCCTTTTTTTGTTTGAGAAGTATACTCGAGGAATACTGATACTGCATTTCTCAATATTGATATAATTCCTAATATCTGCTTCATATTATACTTCAGCCTTTTTCTTTGCCATTAAATTCCATTATCTAAAATGTGTACTTGAAATGAACAGGCAGCAGCTGATGCTTAGTAGGAACAACAACAATACAAGCTTCAAGGCTGCCTGCTTCAGCATTTCTGGGCAGCAGGTATGACTGCTGACAAAGAAAGAAACTGTACCAGAAGTGAGGATTTTAAATAAACACAAGGGCAGAATACATTATGAAAAAAAGTATCCAGTCTTGGCTGAAGACACTACATTGACTGAGGATACTTTTTCCCTGGATGAACCAGAGCTGGGATCCGTTCTTTTACAGTAGAGAATACTGTCTAATACATAAGGATTGTTATAGCTTAGCTACAGGCAATGGAAAAGAACCTTATAACTCAAATCACAGAAAAGCAGTAAGCATCAGTGCTGTTCACTGTGCAAAAATCATAATCTGCTGTGAGAACATTTGTAACCTGTAGTTAAAAACAATTTTGGAAATTCATAAGAACACATTACAAAGAAAAGAAACTTAAATAACGACAGATATATCGCACTTTTATTTTGGACCATGCAAACAGATCTTTAATGTTGACAATTTAATCCTTGAATTGGAGAAATCTCAATACTAAAAAGCAGGAAGTCACATTTTGTTAATTCTCTGCATAATGACAGGAAAAACTACTAACTATAAAGTGAAAAGCTGCACAGCAAGTTGAACTAGCCTATGAGATGAAAATTTCATATGGAATATTTTTTCTTATCCATGACTACAGGAGGAAGCTAGAGACAAAAAATACAAAGAGAGGAATGTGAAAGCAACAAGCAGGGAAAATCTATCATGAAGATTACAGAAACTGTATCCCAGAGAAAGAATGGACTAATCTCAAAATTCATTCTACTAAGAATATAATGTTCACTTGGATATTCTATAATGAGTCTGGCAAAGATTATTTCTCCACCATTTACTTCCTCACTGCCATTTCTAGGAGAAAATCCCAAGAATTCTCTTTTCTCATTTTTCTGTAAGTACAAAACATTAACTACAGGTATTAGTAGATTAAACTTTAATATGGATTACAAGACATAAAAGCCTAAGAACCAAAAGTGTATGATTTGGAAAAAAGACACAGTGCCCACTAATTGCAATGTCTTTCACAGCCATGCAATGAAAAATTCACAGAATTCTGAATTAAAATAAAGGGTAGTATTTGTTATTTCGTGAACTCCTACTTCCTTCACAGATGAGCAAAAGACTGCTGGAAAGAAGTTAATAACAAACAAAAAGATGCAGAGGATCAAGACAGAGCAAAGATTTTTTAAACTTTTTTTCTGCTGATCTTCCCTTAGGTTTTAGGGTGGGATATATATAAACACTGAATATTTACAGGACGTATTTCCTTTCAACTTCAGGGACAAACAATTATGTCTTTACTGACACAGCCAGCAGATAACGCTGTTTCTCATAAAACTTAGGGTAAACTGACACAGAGAAATGTATCACATATGTGGACAGTTAAAGGAATATGTATTTATTTACATTATTAAAGTGATGCAGTTACTTCACGTGCTGTCTGAATAATGATTACCTCTACTGTGCATCATACACATTAAATCAGGCCTGTTCTCACAAGTAATACAGGCCAAGAACCCCATTCAAATTACATCTTCATTCTCTAGATTGGTTATTATTCCCATGTTAAGAACATACTCTCAGGAACAGAGGCTTTTTTGAGAGCAGGAGAAAACATGTACTATTTTTTAGGCCATTAATGTCCAAGATCAGTATTTTTTTCTATGCTGGTTGTTTTTAGCATATTTCCAGTACAGTTAGTAAACCCTGTAAACATAACGCTTGTATTTGCAGCAGTAATTAGTAGCAAACCAGGCATGGAAATGGATTATAAAAATTCTCTTATATATTCTGCAAGAGATGAAAGGTACTCTGAGGTTGTAAAAAATGACAAATCATCCCTTTATCACAATTTCACACATGGAATTATTTTTTTTGAAAATTGCACTGTTCAATTTCAGTGACTTTCTCTTGCAGGGTAAAACATTTCATACGAAGAAAAGTAATCTCGGAAAGTTTCAATTAAAGGTTAAAAATGTGCAATGAACAACATTACTGGCAAAATACCCATTTACTATAATAAACCTAGACAAGTTTCTTAGCCATTTTCAATGGCCTGAGCCAAGTGTATAATGTCGAAGTCTAAAATAGGTGCCCTGAATGAGACCACTATGCAAACCAGGCTTCACAGTGTATTTTTCATACACTGCACTCCTCTTGGGTACATTAATCCTGACTTACACATCTGTCCCAATTTTACCTGTACAAAGTTTATGAGCAAATTAGCGTTATGAGGAGATTAAAAGATGAGAATTTTTATAATCCTGCCTTCTTACCACCTTCTTTTGAGTTAATAAAAGCATATTCAGTAGATAGAGAGATGAGTTCCCTCATCCTCAAGAATTTGGTGGTGTAGATGTTTCAGACACTCTGGTATGTGTATGACAACTGGGCAACATCACATTTATCAACATTTAAATTGGATTTGAAGAAGAAATGGCTTAAAATATCAGCTGTAACTACTTACCTTCTTTCTTCTCCTTCGCTTCTTCTTCTCTTTGGCTGCTTGTGCCTGTTTATGCTCCCATACCAGGTTAGTCAAGTTAGCCACATACTCATCTGTTTGCTGCAACAGGTAGGCCAGGCGTCTGTCTTTCTTTTGATCAATCAGCTTACGGTAGCCTTCTTCATCTTCAGCCTAGTGACACAAAAGAGATGTCAATTATGACAGAAATGATGGTGAATGGGAATCATCCAACTCCTATGTCAATAATGAAGTGTTAGGTTGTTAAGATCTGCACAGAGGGGCAGCTACATGGGTAAAGAGTGCATTGAACCATCAGGCCCAGAGTCACATATTTGTATCAATATGTCACAGTATCAGAGGGGCTGGCAGGGACCTTAAAGATGATCTAGTCCAAATTCCCCTGCCATGGGTAAGGATACCTCCCACTAGACCTCTTTGCTCAAAACCACATCCAACCTGGCCTTTAATACTTCTAGGCACGGGACATCCACAACTTTTCTGAGCAACCTATTCTAGTGCTTCACCACTCTCACAGTAAAGTATTTCTTTCTAATACCTACTCTGATCCTACTTTCACAGAACCATTATTAAGGTTCAATCATTATTAAGGCTGGAAGACCCCAAAGACATCAAGTCCAACCACCAACTTGACACCGCCAGGCCCCCCAGTAAACCATGTCATCAAGCACCACATCCACATGTTTTCTGAACTTTCCCAAGCAGCCTGTTCCAATGCTTAATGACCCTTTCAGTGAAGTATGTCCTTCGATGCAAAATCTGATCTAAACCTTCCCTGACACAACGTGAGACCATTTCTGATTGTCCTGTGGCTTTTTACCTGGGAAAAGAAACTAACCTCCACCTTGCTATGACCCCTTCCATATGGCTGTACAGAGCAATGAGGACTCCTCTGAGCCTCCTCTTCTCCAGGCTAAACAACCCCAGCTCCCTCGGCTGCTCCTCACAATGACTTGTGCTCCAGACTCTTCACCAGCTCCACCGCCCTTCCCTGGACATGATCTAGCACCCCAGTGTTCTTCTTGGAGTGGGGTTGCAAAACTAGACACAGGATTTGAGGTGTGGCCTCAACAGTGCCGAGTACAGGGGGACAATCCCTGCCCTGCTCCTGCTGGCCACACTAGTGCTGGAACAGGTCTTTGTAGAGATGCCACTCATCTTCTTGGCCACTGGGCACCGCTGGCTCATGTTCAGCTGCTGTCAACCAACACTCCCAGGTCCATTTCTGCTCTGCAGCTGTCCAGCCACTCTGCCCCAGCCTGCAGTGGGGTTGTTGTGACTCAAGGGCAGGGCCTAGCACTTTGCCCTTTTATAATGGTACTTTGCCATTTCACTGGCCTCAGCTTTTGATGTAGGCCATGATACAGTTGACTTTCTGGTCTGCAAGTGCAAATTGCTGGGTTCTGCTCACCTTGTCATCCCCCAATACACCCAAAATCCCTCGCTGCAAGGTGTCAGAGAGTCATACTTTATCTGAAGACAGTATAAAGAGCTGTACCACAGGAGTCTATCCTGCATCGTGTTTAACATGTCACAGTGACATAGAGGACGGGATGGAGGGCACATCAGTCAAGTTTGCAGAGGACATGAAATCAGGGAATATCTGTCAATATGCTCAATGGCTGGGCTGCACTTCAGAAGGACCTGAACAGGCAGAGAAGCTGTGCCATTTCTGCTAGAGGTTTTCAAGACAGGACTGAAAAAACCCTCGAACAACCTGTTTTAAACTCAATGTTAACACTTCTGGAAGGTGGTTCAACTACAAAGCTCCCTGACAAGGCTGAGTGACTCTGAGACACAGATTCCATGACTTTACACATTTCCTACTCTCATGGACTAACAACTGGAAAAATCTGCAATAGTTATGACCTGCAGTGGAGGAAAAAAACCATCAATGCTATGTTAGACAGATTGAATGTCCTGAAACAGAGATGGTAAGTCTCCTATAGAGATGACTTCTTGAAGACATGAAGTGCAGGCAGTTTACCAAGAGGAAGAACATAGAAAATGGACATAAAATTACATTTAGTCCTTTTTCCAGTATGAATACAGATAATTTTCTTCTAGATGTCACGTGCAATTTTTTTTGTTAGATTCATTATCACTGTTCTACTCTGGTTTTATTTCATCTCTGATAAGAGTTCACTATCAGAAACAGGATTCACCAGATAAACCCTATCTCTGAGTCATCCTGGCAACTTCTGCATCCTTGTCATACTGTGTAAGTGTGTTGGACATACAATGAATATTATTTTCACGTGCTGTAATGATGTGATACAGAATGTCAGAAAAATACAAAAAAACAGCAGTGGTGCCTGTCTCAATTTTGGCTGAAACAACAAATTAAGGAAGTATACAGTGCCTTATAAAAACCAAACATGAGAAAGAAATACTTTAAAGATGATTACTTCAAAATATAGCACTCTGGGAGATCTCCTGCTTTTCTAGAGACACCAGAATGGCATACAGTTAGAAAGAATAGCTATAACATTCAAATTGAGCTTGCAAAATTCCATTGCTATGTTCAACCCATCAAAATTACAATGCTCTAATCCTAAATTTTCAGGAAAAGTAAATTATCATTACAATTGTTATTGTTGTTTCTATTGCTTCTAATGTTACTGAATATACAGTCTGTGTAATCTAGCCAAGGTACTTCTTTTATACATTTAAGCTTGTCTTGACAGTATCTTTTTAAATTACACCAAGACCCATTTTTGTGCTATATATACATAATACTACTAATGAGGTGTAACACAATCACTATTTCTAATCATAGTAAATGAACGGAAATTTATGGAATGAATTCAGCATTCCTGAAAAGACAGGCAAAAAGTTTTAGACATGGTGCATTTTCATAGACCATGACAAGCATCTGAAAGGAGATGATGTTTTAAAAAAAACCACTAGTGCACATCTGCGTGCTCCAAATTTACCACAACTGAACTAAAACTAAATAGGCAAAGTAACCCCATTAACAAAACACAAAGGTTGGTTTTGCAGAAGGATTTAATTGAGCAGTAGGTGTGAAACCCTAAACTGAATATGCCTATGAAATTCTGTATGTATGGTAAGAGCTTAACCAGTCTTAGTGAGATTTTAGGAAAAAGCATTGATAATCCACAAGCATTGGTATCCTGTTCCATATCTTCGTACTTTTCAGCAGTGGATATCTTCACTACTTATCACACAGCATGTTCAATTTGACTTAAGCTGAACCGCACAATATACAAAAATATTTCCCAAATGTCAATATTGCTTTTATTTAAAATCAGCTCCTTTTTGCTAATAATTAACATTTTTACAAGCTAGGTTAGACAAACTGTTGATGGTTATCTCCAACTACAAAAAAGCTCTATAATACTAATTACTATGTAATTTTAAGAAATGCTTTAGGGCTTACACATTTGTAATTCTCTTATGCAAGTTCTTAATTTACACTTTACACAAGCTTTCATTTCCAAGTTTATATCATTGTATTTATTTTTCTTCTTCATTTCATTTTGTGATTTTGAAACCAAACTGTTCAGCCCATATTCATGGTGGGGATAGATTCTGGACAGGAATCAGCATTTACATCTACACTTCTATTAGATACTTACTGCTTTTTGCCAGCAAGTTACAAACTAAGCTCGTAAATTTCCTTTCACTCTGTGTTGGTGAAATGCTAAGGAAATGTTAAGATAGAGCTAACCAATGTCTTGAAGATTTTTTTCTACCCCAAGTCACTGACATACTTTACGTATGCACTGATTTGTCTAAACTTGGAATTCCGTAATTATTTCAACCCCTGAAATGTAGGCAGCCCCCCCGACTAGTTCCACAGCATTCTGAAGAGATATGATTATACAGAAACCCATTTTACTCTGTTCTTAGAATGATACAGCCCATATTGTGAGGGTACAGGGAAGGAAAAACCAAGAAATGGTAAGGAGTATGATCTGAAGCATTAAATGGGTAGAAGTGACTGCTATTCATTCTAAAAATACATGCATTACTGCTATTGGTTAGGTACTTTCATACGTGGAATCAACTGTATGTAAAAACTGTGGAGTAACGCCATCAACAAGTTAATCATCTGGAATCTTCAAAACTATAAACCTAGAAATAAACCAAAGTCCATTATTTGTAAAATGGACCAATAGCCCTGCAATTATACAAAAGTGCTAACATATGAAGTTAGTAAGATTAAGTTCCTGTTATTCAGAAGAGGCTGTGCTAAATTTTCATACTAGTAAAAAACCCAAAATATTCCTGTAAAAAAACTTTAAAAAAGAAGGAGCTACAGATTAAATTAAAAAGTATCACTCTACCTTAACAGAAACATACATAACAAAATGTAGTAGTTTTGGATTTATACTCTTTTCATTACTGAGTGCTTCGCAAAGGAAACACATGGGAGTGGCTGAGAAGTATATAACATTAGAAGGATACAATACATAACTTTAACTAAAATAACCATATTCCTTCCTCTACTCCTTACCATTAGTCTCCTCATTCTTTCTTTCTCAATTCTCTCAGTTTCTTTTTTCTGCTCACGTTCAGTGTTGGCATGCCAAGTTGCCACAGCTTTAGAAAGTTTCTGAATCTTCCCAGCAACTGACCGGTGGTACTCTTTAAAATCTTTAGCATGTTGCAATATGCTATTCAGGTATTCCTAGAAAGAGAATCAAGTTAGTGCAGGCACTCTGACACAGCAAAGATTGAAATGTAGGAGTTTTAATCCTAAAGTCTTCCAATTACTTATCACACCACTTGGAGTTTTTCAACCAGAAAAACTCCAAAGGTAAATAAAATATGTAAGAGAAGATCTGCACAGCAAAGGAAGGTGCATTTCTGTCATGGGGCAAGCACCTAGTAAGTTAAAATACCTGGTGCTTCTGCCTACGCTTCCTCTCCTGTTCTATCTTCTGCTGTTTTTCAAGCTTTTCTGTCATACGAGCCTCTCTCAGAGTCTGGCGCTTGCTTCTTTTGTAGGCTTTGGAGTTCAGAGCTGTCTCCAGCGTTGTGTCACGACGCATGCAGGCTACTACCTCTTGTCTTAACTATCAGTGGATGGAGGGGGGAAAAGACAAACACTCAAAAAAATATAATAGCTCTTAATAAAACGACTTTAAACACCGTTAAGACAGAGTAAAAAAGTAAACAGTTCAAAATATATCCCCCTCTCCTCTTCCATTTTCATCGCAGAGTAAAGAGACAGCATTGATACAGTTGCAACAGCCACATCTGTTACCCTGAACAAATCTTAAAAACCTTCACAGAATGGCCAAACGCATTAATTGCTTTTAATCATCATTTCTTCCCTCTTTACAAGATGCTGGTTACAACTAACTGTCCTGCTGCAGTAAAACAGGCCAGCCAAGATGTTACACCATCGAAATAAAATGCAAATGAACCACATACATAACGCATTTTCTGGTGCTGGACCTAAACATAACCAAAAACTTGTTTCACTGCCAGCTGTACAGAAGACAGGCGGGAGAGATAAATGTTAAGAACTTGGAACAGTATTGCCATAGTCCCAGCAGTAGAGCAGGGAGAGCCTGCTGCTTTTCATCTGACCTCTGACAAAACTTCATTACAAAGGAGTGCCAAGAGTAGAAAGGAAGGAAGACTTGGACACCATGGCACAACTCCTGCCAAGGCTTTTGTCAGGAAGTATTTTGTTTGACCTGCCAAATTTTATCTTTGTTCTTTCAAACTAGCTGTAAAAGCCAATGGCAAGAGGCCCATAACAGTCTGGCAGATCCCTTTTCTGAAACTAATTTGCTGATACAGGCATTCAACATTCAACTTAAATCTTATGTATGATCCTGTTATGCTTCATTTTCAAAGCCTGCACCATAGTGGAACTCCCCACAAAAAATCAAAGAGAAATACCACATAAAGCACCAAGACAAAATTTTTATTAAAAAAGGGGACTCATGGAAATACTAATTATGTCCAGAAAGAGATATCTGCTGATACCTCTAATCAGCTTGCAGTCTGTCCAGCACTTATTCTGTCTCTGTAGCAGTGTCATGCTCATCTCAAAAGACACAGTTTTACGATCACATTCTAGACTGGAAGATTAAGCAAGGAGCAAAACTAACACCTGCACATTTTTATTACCAAAACAAAACAAAATAAAATCTAACATTTCCATGACGTGCTTGTTGGCTACATTAGCTCTCATGCAGGATCTACTTACACTTTGCACTAATGCAAAATCTCCTTCCAGTTTACTCTTTGCTGCATGAACATGTTTGCTTGTGACCGTTATGAAAATTTTCCTCAAGTAAATGGCATTACCTGGCGTTGGAAATTCAGTAACCTAAGCGCTTTCAATTCCACTGTAGCTTTGGTTCGCAGATCAGGGGGCAGAGAACCAGGCAAGTTCTCCAGTTCCTGGATTCTGTGAGCAATTCGAGCCTGAAGTCTACAAAATGAGAAAACTGGGTAAGAAACCACAAGAACTCTCTAAGACCTTACTAAAATTATATAATAAAAATAGTCAGTTTAACTCAGGCACTTCCATGTCTTTTTCTGTTTTTTTTTTCTGAACTAGACAAAGTTCTGAGATGACACTGGGTATCTTTTTCCACTTTGAAAATAAATTATCAGGTGATCAAATATGTCCCTTGGCTTTTCTTTTCAACTAAAATTAGATACGTAAAAATAAATATGGGAATTCTATTTTATACATACTATTCAGGATTCTGCTTTCAAGCTTCTTTGATGGGTGTTATGTTTCTGCAGTGTAGTCAGTGATGACATAGACCATACTTGCCTTACTATCTGAAATGCTACTTCATTATTTTATTGACAAAGTAAGTTTGTTCATAAAGTATTCACAGCTATATAACTGCTACTGTAAATAAAATTCTACTTCACGCTTCCTTTAGAAGCTCATTTTGCATTCATTTGCAAATTCAAGAGAGAGAGAAAGTGGTAGTAATAGACAAGACAGATAGAACTTGATTTTTTCCAATTTCAGTATCAGAAGAATTCTAAAGTTCCTGGAACAACAAATAGAATGTAATGCTGCATTACTGCAGAAGACTATATTTACGAGTGTAAAAAATTGAAGCAGAATTAGGTAAGTAATGTTTGTCATGCAGACTGAAAAGCAAATCAAGAGGAGTTATTTCTTAACTAGACAGTTTCATTAAAGGCTGAAAATATTTGTCTCGGTGCAGAAAAGTTCATTACTCCTGCAGAAAAACTCTTCATTCAGAAAATGAATTATTTCACACTGCCTTATTTTGCTATTTCCAGTTTAAACATTACACTAAAAAAAGTTCACATTCTGCACAACTGGGCATTCCAGTTAGTAAGAAGATGTTTTAGTTCACCTAAGGATGTAAAATCTTGAGCATTAAGTGGTTTCTTGGAGAGATGTACTAGATAGTGTACATTCATACAGAAAAACAGCCATGCTGTTCTAAATCATATGCTCTACCTGTCACTTACCCACACATGGATGCAATCCTGCATCACAACAATTATTTATTACTCTTTTTCCTTTCCCAAATAGCTGCAGTGTGTCTCCTGAAACTATTACCTACAAAACAGTTATAGCCAAACCCCAGTTTCCCTGACTTTAATCAAACCTTAAGGGAGCAGTCACAACCTTTCCAAACCTTTCTTTTGAGCTGTGAACTTATGAAAGCAACTGAATATTGAACATATTTTCAATTCCTTTCTACATTCTTGCTAGGAATGAGTGTTCCTTCTCTTACTATACATGAGGATGAGTTAATCTAGGTTCTCTCTGACACACCTTATGGTTTTAAATAACTAACTGTTAAGAGTCACTTCCAAACAAACATGAAGTGATATGCTGACTTCTTAGTTCTGCCAGAATTGGGTTTTTTCTTTAACTTCAGGTATGAAACATGCAGAAGTGCTTGCTGTCATAAAAGTTTACACAATAGAAGTTCAAGCAATTGCCAAAGGTGGGTTGGTCTCTACATTTCTACCATCAAAATTTGTAATAAAAATCCAAATATACATGCTTCTTAAGATATGTCCAAAGATAATCAAGGCTCATAGAGTGGGCTTATTATGTCCCATAATGCAGTCCACTCCTATATAAAACCCATTTCACTGCTAATAATTTTTTTCCAACATGAGTTTATAAAAAAAGCAGATCAGAACTAAATGCGCATGAAATATTATCGTTAAATTATCCTGCAGATCAGCATATCCAGGATAAGTTTTCCTTCAACTATTTTCCTCTGTATGCTGAAAAGCACTGAGCTCCAAACAATGACAGTTTAAGGTTTTGGTGGGTGATTGCCCTTCCTTTAATAACCCAGTCAGAGAAAAGGAATAGGAAAAAAAAACAGCAGTATTTCTAAGTCAGTAGAGACATTACCTCAGAAAACTCTTATTATCAATCAGATCAGTTCTCTATTTAAAAAAAGTCCAGAACAAAAAAAGTTGAAATAGTAAAGAAAATCTACATTATCCATATGGAAGAATAAAGAAAATGACAACCAGATGGGTTACATATGAACCCAAAAAAAAAAATCAAAAACCAAAAACCAGACAAACAAAAACACCAAACCAAAAAAAACCCCCCGCACTTTTAAGTTTAATTTCACACTTTCATACTATTTATATGTATTGTCTATGGTACTAAGAGAGTAATGGTAATAATGTTTTCTTCAGTAATCAGTAGGATTTTTTTAAGAATTCCAACTCAAGTGAATGGAAGAACTGCTTGAGCTATCTCTCACCACAGCCACCTTCTAGTCTTTAAAGGAAGTGATCACAGTTTGTTGTACTGCTGCTTTTTTCACAGAACGATGCTAACAGCTGTTAAGTAAAGAGAATCCAAAGAAAAAATTTTCTTAGATTGTTTTACAATCACTCGAAGTATATAATCTCACCATGTAAAGGATGTAATCAATTAATCTTTGCAGTTCAGCGATTTACCTTCATGCAGAAAGTGGACACTGAATGTATACAAGATCTCTTTGCAAAATAAGTGAGGCACACCCATTCCTCATTAACTCAGGTCAACAGCAGAGGTTATGGTTCACAATTAAACCTGCCTGGCATGGATGCCATGCAGTAAAGAAGATACCTAAGAAGATACTTTGCAGACAACAGAAAGAAACCACGTACAACCTGTGGGACATTACGAAGTGTATTATTTTCTTAATGTGCAATGAGAATGAGAAGGTGGAAAAAGCCTTTCAACATAATAGAACAACTTTAAATTATAGGCATTATTATCTTTAAGACAGACATTCAGTGATACAAAAAGAAGCACTTTATTTTGAAGAAAGTATTAAGGAGAGTTTTATAAAAACGTGTATTGGATTTGCATAGCTAGGTGTTGCTAGCTGGGGAGCTACAGCACTGGTTTCTGTGAGAAGCTACCAGAAGTTTTCCCTATGTCCAGCAGAGCCAATGCCAGAAGGCTCCAGGGCAGACCCCTCCACTGGTCAAGGCTGAGCCAATTAAAAATGGTGGTAATGACTCTGTGATAGCAGATTAAAGAAGGGGAAAAATAAAGTCACTGGACAGATGTAACTGTGACTACAGAAGAGCAGGCGGAGATATATGAGAGGAACAACTCTGCAGACACAAAGATCAGTGCAGAAGGAGCGGCTGCAGGCAGCAGAGCTGAGATTCTCCCGCAGCCCATGGCGCAGCAGCTGTGCCCCTGCAGCCCACGGAGGACCACAGGGATACAGAGATCCACCTGGAATTCAGATGGTTTTCCAGGTATAATGTCCCTTTATTAAAAGGGTTTAGCGTGAGATCTCAAGAACCAACTGTTTCATAAAGCTTTCATTAACCTCAGTGTTTTCAGGAAAAAGATGTTCAGTTTGACATTTTTCTGCTCCATTTTTATTAAGAAATTGTGAACACATTTCTGAATTAAACTTGACTATATTAAAGCTAAATCCAGCAACATTCAAACCACAGAAACTGTCAAACTGCTTTTTTCAAAACTTTTGTCCAATGTTACTTATACAGTTTTAACTAATGAAAAGATTTCCAGGAGTTCTACATATTCTGGAACTCAAAGCAAATTTAATTACCAGTAATGTTCACTATTAAAAAAGCTTGGATCTTACATCTATGTTCTAGGATAAAAAAACCATAAAATATAAAATCCTTCTGCTGGAGAATCCCTATCGAACTTTGATCTCACTCTGCCAAGAACATCAATGTATTTAGAACATAATAGATATGCCATATCCGTAACTGGTTCAATAAGTAAGTAAAAGCATCAGCTTCATTTTTTGTCACTCCTCACTTTCCTCTGTTTACGAACACTAAGACATAACAGTTTGGCACAAACAGTGCAATACAGCCGGGCTGAAAACACAGGAAGGCTAACAATTTAAGGTTAATTGATCCAGAAAACGTTACATCATACTGGCCATATGATTCCTGGTTGAAGTCAGTGCTACAATTCTTCTGTCAGAATAACTGTGAAACCATAAAACGGTGTATTCTACAAGCTTTCTGAAAAAGATGCTGGAAAATAGTGATTGCTCATGCTCAAACAATTACAACCGTCCAGTCCTGGGGTATACATGTAAGACTGGCAGAGCCATGACAAGAATGCACTGACAGAATTACTTAAGCAATACTTGACACAACACGTAAGAGCTTTTCTATAACCAAGGCCTGAATTTTGGGCATGGCATCACGCCCAAAAGTGCTTCACGGTGTTTGACCTTCATAAAGCAAAAATTGTTAGGTAAGTCTTCTGTGAGATCACCATCCCTCTTGGCTACCTTCCTCTACAAATTCAAAGTAACAACACTAGATGCATCATGAATCCGAAAAAGGTAATACGCTGAGCGCAATTACTTTCCTCTGACTGATAACCATCAGGAATGCATTTTAGGTGCAGGTCAAAATCCTTCTGCCTGGCAGACTCTCAAGGTCAGTCATTAAATCGCCTTGAGGATGTGAAGAGGGAAGAAGTCTCTTTCTAACTCCAAAAGAAATGTCCTATCCTATACTTTGCAACAAATGTACTTCATCATCTAAACAAAACACTCAGGAGGCAATTTTTGAAAATCATGCTTCCTGGTACACTTTTTCCTAATCTTGCGTGTGACTTTCTTATTCTCTCCACTCTGGTTTTCCAGAGAAATCCATCATACTCACAAAATGTGGTTTTGCTGCGGCTACTAACTCTTCAGCCTTTTGACCGTCTCTGTTGTCTTCTAACTTTCCTTTGTTCATAATACTGAAAACCTTGTGCATGGAATTAATTTTTCTGTAAGGATTTTGATTTCCTAACTTTCAGTGTTTTGCAGGATCCACGTAATACACTAACTCAGCAGAGCCCTTGAGCCTGTTTCGAACTTAAATGGCTTCCAGTGATAGTGCAAGTATGCTTCACTAGTTCATCATCTGGGGTAGAATTAAGTAATTGTTTGGTTTGATGTTTGTCTACTTCTCAGTAATGCAGCCTTTCTCTGGAAACTTTGTTTACACTATTACCACTACAGTAGCTGATTGCAAGGAGTTCCAGTTAAGGACGTGAAAAACAAGAATCATTTTAGTCTTGTTATTCACTTTTACCTGTATTCACGTTCTTGGAGTATTTCAACAGGATCCAATCCTTGTGGCTTCTGGATAGGGCTGATGCGGTTCTGCTTTTGCTGCAGCTGGACAATAGGTGAAGGTTGTCCAGGTGGGGGCTGTGGTACAGAGGGCCCAGGCATGGTGGCAGCAGGCTGGGTGGCAGCAGGAGCAGGAGAAGGCCTCCCACTAGGAGCTGGCGCTGGAAGCTTTTGTTGTGCATTGGAGACGCTCATATCTGGGGCTTGGCCTGAAACATAAACAGTACTGATCCATAATATGAAATATGGAAAGTAGGAAGAAAATCAAGATGGCTTTCTGAAGACAAATATGAAGGTAAGGTAGACATTCAAAATCACCAGAAAAGGCACATTGAGATTACATTCTGTTTTCTGAAACAGACATACTAAAATGCAAGCATACCATACATTGCAAGAAATAGCCAAAAGAAAGAAAAAACACATGAAACCTTATGATGAATGCCATTTCTTTTGCTATTCCTGTGGACTTTTAATTCTAGTGGTACAAGCTAGCGGTTCTAGCTGTAAAACTGATTTCCTGCAAATGCAAGATCTCATTCTGCCTCTTGATCACTATCCTTGCAGTCAGAAGAAAGCACCTCACCACAACCTGACAACAAGCAGGATTATGTCTGATTTTAGACCTCTAATCAGAACTTGATAACCATATGAAAATTTTTACAACTGTAATAGAAATACCTGCCAGATATAAATAGCTTTTGTTTCACTATTGTTCTATTGATTGTATTTATTTCAAATAATCAGGAACTCAGTTATTCTAATCAACTTGAAAAGCAACATCTCAGTTAACATGAAAATAGTACCTGTCATTTACAGTCACTAAGGGTCCTAGACTTCAGTGTTTCATTATGACAAGCTACCCATGCATTCAGACGTTCACGAATTCACTAACAACAGACACTGCTAAAATAAAGACACCACTTAATTGTCTCAAGAGTCATAGTCACTTAAGCCAGGGAAAACAACTACAAAGTATACCTGCAATTTTGTAATCAACCTGAATTCAAAACCAACATCCTGAAATCTATAGAGATCACCATTTGCCATTCACACATCTGCATCAAACTCCAGAAAGGGAACTTGAGAACAAGCTGTAGATTCTGTATTTAGCAACACTGCGTGTCAGCTTGTAAAAAGAAAAAAAGCAAGCCCATCAAAAGCCTCTGTGCAACCTCAGTTCTCAAGGAATCCGGGAAGTTGAATGACTGCACAATGAATGACAAATGAATTTAAAGTCACGGGGAAAAAAGTTACAGTGTTCATTTGATCTCAAAGACTGCACTGATCCTTCAAAGCAGTTTGATTCCAAAAGAACAAAACATACAGAAGGAAACAGTGTAATTCTACCATGATTTGAAAACTTCTGTTTACAGCAGCAAAGGTGAAAGACAAACTTGCTGCAATTAAGCATGCTCAGAACATAACTTAAAAAGTTTCATGTATGTCCCTCAGAAAACTTACACATTTCATTCTGATTGCAGAAAAGGTGCTTCATGTTCAGTCTGTCTAAAAATTGCAGTAATTTTATGTGTGTCTTTTCCAAATAAATAAAAGGTTAGACTCTCCTTGATCAAAATCTTAGACACAGTAAACGTTACACTATTTTTCCTGCACAGCATTTTACCTTTCCTTTTTACTTTTCCCCACATCTTTTTCCCACTATACCTTCAGTCCAAGTTTTAGGGGTAACAGCAGTTGTATGTCCAGGCATCCCTGGTGCAGCCCCTGGTCCAGTTGCAGCACCACTCATTGCATGTAATCCAATACCTGCAATTTGACAGACGTAAAAAATTTGACAGAGGAAAAAAACGCTAAGCATTTCCCAGATCCAAAAACCTTTGTTTTCTAGCATGCTAGTCTATTCAGGAAAGTAGTACTTTTCTTCATTAAGTAAGTATTTAAGTGATTTTTACTGTTAATACATACCTATAATCATGTTTCATGAAAAAACACAACTTCCTTGGTAGCTAAAAGATTACTAAAATGAAGTGAACAATGATATTATCAAAACCTAAAAAAACAGTATCATCTTTACCCTCGATTCTAATGCAAAATCACCAATAGAAGTATCCAGAAACTAACAGGTGCAGGGTATTTAATGTAATGGTTTTCTTAGGACCAAAATGTGCTTGCTTACCTCACTGCAACGTCTATTACCATTGTGAGAAAAAAGTAAGTGCACTTCCTATTTATTGTTTTGCACTTAACAGTACACTATATATGGTTTATTTTCAACAAACTAAATAATCAGTCAACTCGATCCAGATTATTTATCTACTTTGCTGCATAGCAACAGAAGACTGAAAATTCACTGTAAGAATAACAAGGGGAATTGCTATCAGTAAAGTACAAGTACCATTCAAAAACTGTCAAGCGCATCAGGACAGACACAGTACTGCACAGTGAAATAACTTCTATTTCAGTTACTAGTATTCTATTTAGACATCCTATTAATAACAGATGTGTTTTATGCACTTGCTCAGGCTTAATACAGTCCCAAATTACGGCCCTGCACAGCACCCATTTCTTAATCTATCACAGGTAGAACTTCAAGAACTACCTGAGCAATCATTCTTACCAAGGATTCACTTACCAGACTGTCTGTTGAAGGCACTGGGAGGCTGCTGCTGTTGAATGCCAGGCAGGGTTCTCTTGCCTTGGACAGCAAGCTGGAGGTTTTCTGGTAAGGGCTGACCCCTAGCCAGCATTTTGTAAGCTAGAATCTGAGCCCGCAGCTGATGCAGCTGTGCAGGACTGAAAGGGGAAGGCCCTCTGTTAGGCTGATTCATAACTTGTGGGTCTCCTGCTATAATGGGTCCTGGCTGACTGGGAGTCATCTGAGGTGGTGTTGGACCTCCTCCAGACATTGGACTGGACACATGCTCTGGTGCTCCTAGTGGAGATGGATGTGGAGACATATAACCTAGAACAGGTAGAAGAATCATAAACTTACCACTCTGCTAGTTAAACCTGAATTTCATCTGATTTTTTAACAGTACACAAACTATAAAAATGTCTCTCTCAGGTCAGGATAGCTGTAGCATTTTCTGCAAAGACAAAAGTGCAATCCAAAGTTCCCTGGGAACCAAGATAGCCTCAGGAGCTCTTCTTTGAGAAGAACTACAGCTATTTAGTCCAATAATTCCTAAACATGACAATTACCTGCATATTTGGAGTAAGACAAACTAAAACATGAAACACAATACAGAAGCCTAAGGATATAGTGTTGCTTACTAGAACTATGTAAAAATGTTTCTTTGTGGAACACATGCATTGAAGTCTGCCTAGTTCATAGCTTAATAGTATAAGTTTATTTTGAGGCACACACATCAAGGAAAACCCATTCACTTCTACAGGCCCTCTTCGCCAACACTCACCAACATACATAAGTAGAAATACGTGGCATTTACTTTCTACACCATTACTCTTTAATTTATACAGATTAAAGGTTTGAGCCAGACAAAGTATGTTCAATTCCTTTTGGGATCTGGGTGCTCAATAACTCAAAACATCAACTGCAAGCACAAGAATCACCCTCTGAAGAAGCTGCTGAAGACTACATCAAGAGCAATCACAGTTCTGAAATGAACAGCGCTTGTATCTTATTACAGCACTAGAAAATGAAGTGGTTTTAATTCTGAACATTAATTACACCAACTAAATACTTCCTTCAGTTCCCCAAAGCACAACAGACAGCTAGTTTTTGGGGATTTTGTCCACCAAGAGTGAAAAAGAGCTAACAATATTTACTCAGTTCACTCTGGTACTGTGGAACACAAATAATCTTCTCACAAGCTGGAGAAGTCTAAAAAAAATTTGTAAAAATCTAAAAATCTTCTGGTTCATTTTCATATTCCATGTTCATAAGCCACAGATCCTAACTCCAAAGATCACAGTACAGTTCATGATTCTGTGACATCCAATTTCCTGTCACTTTAAAATGAAACTACAGCAATTTCATCTATATGTAGTACAGATCACAGAAGAAATTTTGCTCTCAGCTTCACTGTTCTTACTGACCCTTCAGTAAAGGCAACATAGGCAAAACCTCAAAGTAGTCTCAACTCTTCTGGGATGACAGCAGCCATAAGTCACTAGAACTTAAACAAATGAAGAGATCAGAGTGCCAAAGAACTTAAATTTGTGCTCAACTTAAATAAAGGTTGTAAACAAATGAGACAGAAGAAAAAGAAGAAAGGATTTCAGTTCTCCTATAAAAAGGAAAATGAGATAGAAGTACAGTGGCAAAAAGGGGATTTGTGATAGGAGAAAACCAGACAAGATAGAAATAGACCAAGCTCAAACTAAAGATGATGATGACAGGAAAGGAAGATGATTTTGGCAAGAATAAGAGAAGCTACACAGTTCAAGACTAAAATGAGGGCAGAAGTTCAAAGAAAAGGAAGAAAGAGATGTTAAAAAGTTAGAATTACTAGAGCTATATACTAGTTCAATATAAAAACTGTCTATACATCCCTTGTCAGTGATAAAAGGTATGACAAATAACTCAAGTTTACTCCCTTAACCATCTTCTTCCACTAACTTACTTTTAACCTTTTTACTATTTTAAGAGACGAGGGGAAGCTACAAATACCTCTTGCTGAGCACACTGCTTAAAAAAACACCCACCATACCACAACAAAACAAAAAATAAACAACTGCATTAGTGCTTTATACTACGAAATGAGGTTTATTGCAATGTTTATCCATTACCACATTTCTAAATCTCAGGATTTACTTTAAATGGCACCTAACTGGAATTACATTGTTTTCTGAACTGCTTTCAAAAAAATTATTTCTGTCCCCCCTCAAGTTATACTGTCCAATTTATAAATTCCGTAATGACTGACAGATTTCAGATCCAAGATCTTGAAATACTTCTGGGCTACAAAAGTTAAGAATAGTGGCCTAACATGTTGAGTATTTGTTTTCAGTCCTGATAGTTCAAGCTGCAAAGTCTGTGACTAAGTTTTGCAGATGAGTTTTCAGAAGCAGACATTTTTTGACATTTCCAGATATATACTTATTACTTACACTTTCTCCCCTCCCCCAAGTCCTCTGCAGTAGCATTCTTAACAATGGAAAGCTGTGCTTGACAAGAGGAAGAATGAAAACAAAATTCCCATAAAGTCAGGAAAGAACAAAATCCTTCCAAACTTCTCGTAGAGGTCTTAAAATGTAAAATGTGTGTAAAATGGCATTTACACAATGTAAATTTTGTGACACTATATGAAAATTTTCCTTTAAAGTCTGAAAACTTTAATATGATGACAGTGACAAAAGATATAGCCAAAAGCCTGTCCTAATAAAGTATTTGTACTACTTGCTTTTTTCCTATGTTATTACACATTCAACACGGATAAGCATGCACACAGAAGATCCCCTAAAATTGAGTTTAACCACCATAAAAGGACAATAGTAACCTACAGCTCTGAACAACACAGAGAATAGAAGTTACCCACTACCAGGAAAGGGAGGCCAAACAACCCTGTCTATAATATAAAACTGTGGAAATTTCTAAGCTTCATCAGGTTTCTCCAGATCTTGTCTAAGTTCTGAAAACCTTGAATGACAGTGATTCCTAATCACTCTCACACTGAATTTCCTTTCCCTTAAGTCCCATCAGAATTTAATTTACACAGTTTGTAAACATTACTTCTCTGCTTTTACTGTGCATCTTTGAGGAGAGTCTTGTCTGTCTTTTCCATAATCCTTCAATGGGTCATAGAAGAAGCTGCAGCAGAAACCCTTCTCAAGTTTTCCTAACTGTATGTATAAACAGAAACATATTTAAGCCCACTTGGTACCAACTTGTTCAGCAAAAATACAACACAGCACATCGTAAACAATGCATTTTCTCTACAGTACTAACACTGGAAGAAATCCTAGTTCTAACACTTCTCCAAGTACTATTGGAGGGCAGTGTGTACACAAAATTTCTGCTTTAATTGCTTTTTGCTTAACTTCAATTAGCAGAAACAATAACATCTTTCTTTACTATTTTAAAGCTGAAAAATCAGATCACTAAAAATTGAGACACTTTTTTCTCCACTTTTAATGCCATAATGAAACGGAAAGAAGACCTACAAATGAATTCAAAAACCTAGCAATGATACCGAAAGAATCAAAGTTTTAGTGATACAAACACTGGAATGTTCAACAGAGGTTTTGAACTGCCACCAGAATTTACTAAGTCTTAAACAATGAAAGTGTCTGAGGAACACATAGGTCATATCTTTATGCTAAAACCAACAGCAAAGGTATATTTGTACTCAAGAATGCGACTGTAAGAAAATTTTTGGATTTAGAAAATACAGAAAAGATTGGAGAAATATAGCTGTGTAACTCATTGAACTGTCACTTCAATCATCAACTGAAGTTAGTTTAAAAAACAAAGAAAAGGAATCAAGCACATCTCCACAACATACACTACAAAAGCACAGTGTCTTGGAACACAGTGGACAGTATGTCCACATCAGATTGAGACTACAAACTTCCCTAATGCAAGCAATATATAAAATTTCCCTCTCAGTAGTGCGGCCAGGGTTAACACCAGTTCTTGTGAAACTGAACAAAGAAGAAAGAGCGGTCACACGTGCGCAAGTAATTTAAAACTAGGACTGCAGAAATAAAATCGTTGAGAGGTCTTACACTGGCAGGCAGATGAATAAGGCACGTCTTTTCTCATCTTTAAAAGTCTGAAAGAATTCAGAAAAGGAAGTGCAACTAATTTAAGAACAGTAGGGACAATGAACATTGCCTATGAAATAGCAGTACATTAGTGAATTCTAGAAGTANNNNAAGTTCAACAAATACTGCAAGATCAATAAAAATTAATACAGATCAAGTCCCAGAATCCTAAATTCCTTCAGCCTTATGTTTCCACTTACAAACAGCAAGAAATGACAGCCAAACAATTCAAATTGGCCTGTATTTCACTGCTGTATCACAGTAACTTCATCTACTTTTTTAAAATCCCAGAAAAATACATTAATTGTTTATTTCAGTCCATTTATATATTCTTATGAAGTCTTTATAATACAAATATTTTATTTTATAGAAATATTTGGCTTGTCTTTCCAATTTCTCCCCAGTCCCCTTCAAGAGTTAATTCTAACCATGATTTTAATCTGTTGGATAACTATTTAAGGGCTTAACAATTTACAGTAAATTTCATACTCCTCATATAAATACTGCAGAATTTACCACAGTTCACTCACAGAGCCGGAAGATAGTTTCTAACCAAATTCAAAATCAGTAATATGTAGTGAGCTATGAAGCTGGAGCAATGTATTTTCTATTAATTTAACCTATTAGCATCAAAACAAAGGTATTAAGACTAAACAGGGACACCATTGTACATAAGTTCAAGAAAAGAGAATCTGTCACCAAAACTAGTCAGGAATGCTACCCCTTCTCCAATTTAGTAGTAAGACTGGAAGGAGCAACTGCTGGGGAGAAAGATACCAACTCATAGTATTTTTCCCCATAAATTAATGTCAGACTTCTGAAAATCACCCTACTGCAGTATGCAACAGAAATGTGACGACCTGTCTGAGCTAGTAAAACATTCTTTCTGCATGACATGCATCTCACTGAGCACCAATTAAAAAAATAAACCCAGAAACTAAGTAATAAAGTTGCATACCTTAAGTTAGTAATTACTGTTGGTTAAAAAAAAGCAAAAATCTCAGAACAGTAACTGCCATTCAACCAGTGAACAGGCACTTAAGTAAAATGACACAGTTCTTGTAGATTTAGCTTTCAATGTTTCTGACTTGCTCATCATTCATTTCACCTCAGAAAAGGATGGTTATTTATTTCTTAACATAGGCTGTAAGAATCACTACTTCCAAAATTCTGCATCTACATTCTCTTGTTCATTCACAACTGTATGCTTGATTTACACAACCATATCTACAACTGCATGTGCAGTTGACAATTTACTTCTAATTGATCACCCACATTTACAAGCACATATTTTATTAAAAGATCTTGCTTTTGTACTTAGATACAACCTTTTGCAAGACTTTCTTCTTTTACAAAATTACTAAAAAGACTGCTATTGGAACATGTGACATTTAAATGAAATCTCATTTTGTGGTCACTTCCCATTGTAAACTGCATATAGAAAGACTACAGCCTATGGATTCATCACAATTGTTCCACGCAGATTTCTAAGAACTGTAGCATTTTATGAAAGCTATCCACCTTGCCATTGTCAAAAAATTTAAGGACATTGTTTCCTACTCTAGCTCACCAGTCTTCTCAGAATCTTGGAGCCTGTGAACAAGCAGATTTCTGTCAATAAGGGAACCCTACAGTTACAATAGTCTACCTAACTTTTCCAAAACAGACGAGCGACTCTTAACCTCTAAACAAACCTCTCCCTTTGGTCTATGGAACAGATGAGAAACACGTCCAGTGCTGACTTAGCCTTTTATGACACAAAACATACCACAAATACTTGGGTAGTCTTTGATCCAAAGGTTAATTATCTTCATTAAGTAAGATACAGCTATTTTACACACTCTGAATTCAAATAACTTTGCAGGTAAATTTGCAAGTACCAAAATACAGAGCTTTTTTTTTTTTCCTTTAAAGGCTCCATCTATTACAAATCCTTTTATTGTCTGAGAATGCGCAGACTGATCAAGTATTCTCTTAATTCTCTCATCAGATAAATTAAGAAATGGAACTTAACATTCCCCAGGATAAAACAAACATACTCTTCTCAGCCGTATAGACTGCTTTTTATGATACAGTTTATACTACTACGCAGCAAACTATTTTGCTCCTAGACATGCATTGTTGTTGGCTGTGCTAAAATCTATGCTAGAAAAATAAGCATACTCTTTCTCAGATTCTGATCATCCTTTGTAACCACTGCAAAACCTCTGTACTATATGCAATTTTTATCCGTACTGACTGCAAACTTTTTTCCAAATCACAAATACCTCGAACAGCACTGAACCAAAACAGATTTCTAAAAGACTAGAAAAATTCATAACTGGATGATCATATTCTAGTTATAGTTCCGTTTATAATCTGTCATTTAATTATCTCAACATATTTAATGCAGATTATATTGATTTTTCTTAGTGATATCTTCATCGTAAATCACAGTATCATACAGTAACAAGCCAAGGAATTTTTATAACTCTGCCAGGCAGACAAGGTTGTGTCTATCACCATGCTGCTGGCTTTAACAATGCACAGAAGCCCCATACATGGGCTAAGACACTTTTTCCTGACAACTGTACAAACACTGTATCATACTTGTTGGCATTTTAATGAAGCAATTAAGCTTATGATCTCCACAAAAAAAGACAGACTTGTTTGACTAGTATATAAAAATAATATAATAGTATCATATTTACATAATATAGAATAGTAAATTTATCAGACTAAAGGCTGACCTTACACAATCAGAAGGACTTGGACAAGCTTAAGAAGTGTGACTATGTTAACTTCATGAGGTTAAATAAGTCCAAGTGCAACATTCTGCACAACGGTTGAGGCAAAACCCAGAGCACATACATACTGGGGCACGAAGTGGTTGAGAGCAGCCCTGCCAAGAAGGGCTTGGGGATACAGGTAGAAAAGAAGCTTGACATGACCTGTTATAGAAAGCCAAACACGTCCTAGGCTGCATCCAGAGCAGTGTGGGCAGCAGGGCCAGGGAGGGGATTCTGCCCCTCTTCTCTGCTCTGTGAGACCCCACCTGCAGTGCTGCATCCAGCTCTGGGGTCCCAGCACAGGAAGGACATGGACCTGCTGGTGGAGTCCAGAGGAGGCCACCAAGATGATCAGAGGGATGGACCAGCTCTCCTGCGAGGACAGGCTGAGAGAGTAGGGGTTGTTCCCCCTGAAAAAGGGAAGGTTCCAGGGAGACCTTATTGTGGCCTTTCAATACCTGAAGGAGACTTAAAAGAAAGCTGGAAAGAAACTTTTAAAAGGACTGCAGACACATGACAAGGGGGAATGGTTTTATACAATAAATTCAGACTAGATGTAAGGAAGACTTTTTTTTTAATGAGGGTAGTGAAATTCTGGTCAGGTTGCTCAGAACTCTTGGTAGATGCCCCATCCCTGGAAACATTCACAGTCAGTTTTAATGGGGCGCTGAACAACTCTGAGCAACAACAGGGCTCTGATTCAGTTGAAATGTTCACTGTAAAAGGGTTGGACAGAATGACTTTTAAAGGTCCTAATCCAACCCAAACCATACTATGTTTCTATGATTCTGTGATTTTTCCAGAAAACTATTCTTGATGGTCTGAGTTATAGACAACATCACAAAGAATTAAAAGATAAGAGAATTTTTATTTTACCTACAACAATATTTACTGGCATGTGGCCGTTCTCCCCAAGCTAACAAATTAATGGGCAAATTTAGAGCAATCGATTTCCTGGTGTTTTGGATTTATTCAGCTACTTTCCCTCAAATGCCGCCAAAAAATATTAATTAGTGCATATTCTGCTTCAACTTGAGGACTACAAACAGTAAG
>VWZS01004493.1:0-12714 GCA_013397075.1 Rhabdornis inornatus | reverse complement strand
CCTTGAACTAGTGAGGTGTAATTTCTATTTGACACTTATATTGTTAAAAACTGTACACAACTGTGTAATGTAAGCTCAGGTATCAGACATCTACAAGGAACTGAACCTTTATAGTAAGCCTTGGTTTCTACCATACCCAACCGAAGATTTTCACAGGACTTCAAGAGTTACCAGGCATCTTTCCATGGATTCTCAGATAAGTCATACTGTCCTTTTGCCATAAATGTAGGCATAGGTAAACTTTCTTTTACCACACTGCATATTTCCACAAAATTTGTAAAAAATGAAGTCTCCTACTTTCTCTAACATCATCGGAAATCAGACAGAAAACATCCAATAGGCTGACAGGCTATTAAGGAACCTGGTTTTCTACCCTGAACCTCCACACCAAAGGCAAAAAGCTACAAGTCTACTAGATGGGACTTTGCCCAGCAGGTATCAGAACAGCATCAAGTGCCATCACCACTGTTTTGTGGAAAAGACAGTTGTGTAAGAATAAAAAAAAAAAGGAGAAAGAGAGGCAATGAAAGCTAAAACAGTCCTCTATAATGTCAAAAAAAGTACCTGGAATATTAGAACATCTGGGGATTTTTTTGACCACTTCTTTTAAAAGCCTGCTTCACATCAGAACTCTAGTAATCTCTGCTGACCTTGTAACAGTTGCTGACACACACAAAAAAGAGAGCAGGAATCTGTAGTCTCAAGCCTTACAAAGTTGCTACTAACACAATCAATCGTCTTCTTATAGTGCAAAATAACCTGGAAATCTGACCTGACGCAGCATAGAAAAGAAAACAACTCAGAAGCTTACTTGTATTTGAAGCATTTGCAACCTATGCTCCCATATTTTCAATACAGTTTAGACTAAACGCTCTGGTCATTTCATCCCACAAAAAAGTGTCCCCAAAATGCAAAGACAAGCAAAATTTGTCTCTCAGATGATCATGCTCACATTTTGTTGAAACCAACAAAACAGAAAGCTTTACCTGATGAAGAACCTGTGTCTGCAAAGTCAGTTCTATTTCACTTCATCGATATTGAAAGGTTTAATGGAAAAACATTACTTTCCAATTATCCAGGTCCCAAACTGAAATTCAGCTGGCAAGTTACAGGCTAGAATTTCAGTCACACACCACTGAAAAGCACGAAGAAGTTCAGTACCACCTTCTAAGTGATCTGTACAGAGTGTGTCACACCAAGAGCCTAATATCATTTGGTATTATTCAAATGTGTAAAATGTTGTAAAATAATTAAGTATGCAACACAGCAAGCTTTAGCTGCTGTTGAACTTATTAATATTAGCAGCTGTTTCCAGTCAAATCTCCAAAATACCAAGGTGCTCACAGAATGCATGTCCTTGTATGTTCCAACCTACAGACACAAACAAAGTATGTACCAATGTATTAAAAAGAGTTTCTATCTTCTGGCATAAAAAACATTGGAAAGAACTTTGATGAGCACCTGATGATAATAAATCATATTAAAATGCTTTACATTTACAGTAGTCACATAAGATAAGAAGCAAGTTGGTATGCTTTTTCTTTAGAGATGCGACTGAAATCTGGAACAGGCTTGCCACAGACTTGAACCTTTGCTTTTTTCCAATACATGCCTAATGGATACTCTAGAAACCAAAGGGATTCAGTTTTTCGCCTTGCCCTGTTCAGCTTTTCCAAACAAAGCTGAAAGGCAATAACTGGCAATCTGTTACATGGAACTGTAGACTGTGGAACAAGAGGCCCCAAAATCATAGAGCATGCACAGTATGGATAAACCTTGGCTATGCTGGTCCATTGGACTCTGAGGTGGACCCATTCCGGGATGAGGAGGTCGCATACTCTTCATGGAGCCACAATGAACATCTTCAACCATTCCTTTTTCATGCAAGCCATCAATAGACTGTAAAAACAAAATAAGTATTTAGAGAGAGATAGTATATAAATCTACTATAAAAACATGAAAGAATAACTCAAAATCTAAACAAATACATGAAGAGGAAAAACTTCTTCCAGCAGGCATTCAAAATAAAAAAAAGGAACCTCTGCCCTGAAATTACACATTTAGGGAAGCATGGAACACTATCAGACTGCTTGTCCCCTGTTTCGCTTTTGCCTTTTTTTTTCTTACGAACTGTTTGGCAATGGCAGGGAGGAAAACTGTCAAAATACAAAGACATAACCTGTACTGGCGTCGTATTACAAAACAGTGTAAGATGTTAGTTACACACTAAGTTATGAAAGTAGAGCCTGTGGCTTAACCTGAGCTATTTTTAGCCCAAACTTTGCCCTTTCAGTCATTGCTCTACTGGAATGTCCCAAACACTGTTTCTCTTAAAAGCAAGGGTGAAATTGCAGGAAGTAACCTCTTCTTTGCTGACAAAAACAAGGATAGGCAGTCAAGGAAGGGAAAACATTACCTGTGTTCCCTACAGCTCCTGTCACCTCATACAGTCCTTTAAAACTACAGTTCCCATGGTACTTCAACACAGAACAGCTCCAAGTGCTCTCTTTAGAGAGTGAAAAAAAGATAGCTTAGAGTCTGAGAAACATGCTGAAGGCATTCTGGCCACTGAAGAAGGCTCCATAATAGAAACTGAAGGACTCTGAAACTGGGAAAAGCAACGTTGGAAGACAGATGTCCTAAGAAACAATGAAGTTTTCCATGAAAGCAAAACTTACATCCCTAAGTATGGAAGGGATTAAGCTAATTAAGTTCTAATTTAGAGCTCTGCAAGGCTTTTTATTAGGAAAGAAGAGACTGGCATCACTTACTTAGCCTCTCTCTACAGAAATACATGGCTCTGCCCCACTCTAATACATACATCCATGCACACTAAATACTGCTCCTGCAAATCCTACTGCGAAAAGAGACCTCGTGGTCTGCTTTATCTAAATGTACTTCTATTTACTGAGAATTCAGTTTTGAAGGAGACTTAAGATAACTTGTGGAAAATGTAGGGAGTTAATTAAATGAGTGTGCAAGAATCTACATTAGCTCACAGAAAAGTGTCACATTTCTTATTTTTGATTAATTTGTTGCACATGACTCAATTTCAACAGAACCAAACAAAAGTCACCCTCTCTTTCTACAAAAGCAAAAATAATTCTAAATTTCAATTCATAAACCCTTCATATAAAATTCCTACTTTCCATTGCAATCATCAGATTTGACTGAAAACAACTTTAAACACACAGAATTTGCTCACAGAATTTGTTGTTCAGCATTTTTTAAGGATTTCACTATAATTTTTCCTTACCAGAAATCTGGGTTAAAAGGAGAAAAGGTATAGAGAAGGAAAATAAAATGGATTTTTCATGTTTCATCAAATAATTTGTCATGACAGTAGAAAAATATATGTGAAAAGAAATTGTAGCAGAAAAATACACACTACTCAACAAGCTATTTTTGATTACAAGAACTTGGGATATGGAGTAGAAATGTAGACACAGATGACTGACACCAAAAATAGTTCCACTTTGCTAACCAATTCCCAGTGCCCTTTTCTGAGGCATGAAGATCCCTTCCTCTCTCTTCGCCCCTTCTTACAAAGATAGCCAACGCAGAAGAGAACACTTGCCTCACATTCTGTCTGCACGAGCTGAATACTACAGAGACCAGAACACCTATAAAGCTGGACGCATTCTTATTCTGTCATGGTATGTGCTGGCTGGCATGGTATCTTTATGGCTGCCAAGAGGAGGAGACTTGCTGGTAACTTGATCTGATTTCCAGAACAGAAGACTCTAGCTGTACACATTTGTGGCGCACATAACTGCAGGGATAGGTTTCACTGCACTAATAGGTGGCAACCACAAAACCTCTGGGAACACAAACAGCCCGGATTGGAGTAAGAAGGCACATAGCATGCACACATCAGAAGTACCAGCAAAAAGAGGGTGGGGAAGGGAGTTGTCAGTTAAAAAAGAGCAGCAGAGAAGAGAAAAGCAAGTATGTGACCTTTGATAGAGGGAATTTAAAAGAAAATCAGGCAGGAACAGAGAGGTAGTGACGTGACCATACAAGAAAATTTAATTCAAGGCATGCTTCTGTGGAGACAATGGATTAAATGAACAGATTTTTGTAAAAAAAAATTATTAAAAAAACAAACACAGACACAAGAACAACTGTAGCAAACTCAAATGTTTCAATTCTAATGGAAGGGAGACTATATAGTAAGAAAAGAGTTTGCATTTGTGTATTTTCAAAACTTATGCGGTGAAAATATTCATTAGAACTCATAAGTCAGCTTTTTACTAGTAAAAATAGAAAAGAGGAAGATGGCATAAACTTCTGTGAAGCCAAAATTAGTTTTAATGATTATGCAATTGTTAATGTATGCAGAGACTGGTACTTCCAAGAATGTATTTCATCTAAGTCTACTGGTTATGTAAAAATGTATACAGTAGGGAAGGCAACTCAGCAGAGGACAACAGTGGACGACAAGAACTGAGGAATAGTTATTCTTGGTAACTTTTCTGAATCACTGTATAGTTACAGAGCTAAAGGATAACTCTATATCCATGGAACAGGTTAAAAATTACAGAGAGTATCTTACACACAATGTAATTTCTGCAAATTCCTCAGTCCTCTATAAATTATTAAAGCTATTTTCCACAAAGACATTGTTGGGATAAGTAACCTGTATTATCAATAAAGCACTACTATCACACTGGGGTACTTTTTTTATTTTAGTCTTCTAGTATGACAGAACAGAAGGAAAACAGGAAGTTAACACATGTTCAACTTCGAGTAGAAACTACAATTTTGATTGATCCCCATAAGTAAGGAAATAAGCACTGAATAGGCCAAATAACGCTTCTAGAAACAGAATGAGGGATGAACTTCAACTGTAGGCTAACACATGCCTATAGACTTGGCAGACTTACAGACTTACATAATGTCTAATGCATAAGGAACATTTTGCCTACAGTGCTTTTACTCCGAATTTAGCAACTAAGGTCTTCTCACAGACACATCACAGTTCGACCTACTTTCAGGTAAACTGTGACATTACAGTGTCTGGAGTTTGTTTTGCTTCAATCCACCTTCTCAAAAAAAAAATCAAGCAAAAAAACCACTCCAGCCTTAAAATCAAAGACTGAGTACCAGACCAGTTTTCTTGTAGACTATACATCCTCTAAAACAACAGAATTACACAGACTGAACAGCAGTGTGTTGTTATGTAACTGCCACATAACTACACAGCGTAACTGACATGCACCCCTTATGGACAATCAGTCTGACTGTAGTTTTTGCAGCAGGAAACTGGCCACCAATTCCATTAATCTCTAAAAACATCACTAAATCACCATTTTACATAAGTTCCCACTTGATTTTTCAAGGTTGGCAACATTTCCTTTCTTTTTTTAGTAACGTAGACACAAACAACAAAAGTAATGCAGGGAACATGCCTGCTGATGTTGCGTGCTGTTACTTCTAGGACCACAACAGAACAGCTTTGATTCTCAGAATGCCTGATGTGCATAGATTTCTTACCCAATAATATCTGTATTGGGAAACCATTTGCCTTCTGCTTTAATGGAACATCTAAGTGAACAACTAACATATTTAGTAAAAACCACTGTATTTCTTAAGAATACATGACATCACTGTTATTATTCCACTGTCAGCAATCATTTACAGTACACCCCACTACAAATTCACAAAAGAAGTGACTATGCATCAGGTTACAATTAAATGGAAAAGAAATCAAGAGCTCACAGTACTCCATCCATCCCTAAAGTGAGCACCATGCAAATTAACAAGCTACAATGTTGTCATAACCAGAAGTTAAGCAGTTAAAATCATGTGGTCCAGCTAGCACCTAAGAAGATACAGAAGGCTGTATCATAGCATCATAGAATGGCTTGGGATGAAGGGAACCTCAAAGATCATCAAGTTCCAAATCCCTTGCAGTGGCAGTCTCTAGACCAAGTTGCTTAGAGTCCCATCCAAACTCGCCTTGAATACTGCCAGGGATGGAAAATCAACAGCTACTGTGGGCAACCTCTTCTAATGCCTCACTACCCTCACAAGAAAGAATTTCTTCCTAGTAGCTAATTTAAACCTCCTATATTTCAGCTGGAAACCGTTCCCCCTTATCCTGTCACTACAACCCTCATAAAAAGTCTCTCTACACCTTTCTTGCAGACTCCCTTCAGGTACTGGAAGGTTGCAATGAGGTCACTTCAAAGCCTTCTCTTCTCCAGGCTGAACAAACCCAATTCTCTCAGCCTTCCCTAACAGGGGAGGTACTCCATCCCTCTGATCATCCTGGTGGCCTCCTCTGGGCAGCTCCAACAGGTCCATGTCCTTCCTGTGCTGGGACCCTAGAGCTGGATGCAGCACTGCAGGTGGGGTCTCACAGAGCAGAGGGGCAGAATCCCCTCCCTGACCCTGCTGCCCACACTGCTCTGGATGCAGCCCAGCACATGTTTGGCTTTCTGGACTGTGAGTGCCCATGGCTGGGTCATGTCCAGCCTCTCACCCACCAGCACCCCCAAGTCCTTCTCTGCAGGGCTGCTCTGATCTGTTCACCCAGCCTGGGCTCAGACCAGGAGCTGCCCCAACCCAGGTGCAGCACTTTTCACTTGGCCTTATTAAAACACATGAGAGTCCCATGGACTCACTTCTCACGTCCAGGTCTCCCTGGATGGCATCCCATCCTTCAGACATGTCTGCACCACCCAGGTTGGTGTCATCTGTAAACTTGCTCAGTCCCTTTGCCTGTGTCATTAATGAAAACATTAAATAACACTGGTCCCAATACAGACCCCTGAGGTGGCACCCCAAGTGACCACTTGGCACTGGTGTCCATCAGGACTCTGAGCCATTGACCACTACTCTCCAGATGTGACTGTCCAACCACTTTCTCATCCATCTAACTCATCAAAACCATCTCTCTCCAATCTTAGAGGAGAGTGCTGTGGGGGACTGTGTCAAAGGCTTTTATCAATTCAGACTAAAACCATGTAACCTTGTTCTGCCTCCAGAGGAGCTTCTATGTGGATGCAGAAGGAAAGTAAGATTAGGACAAGGAAGGTAGCAATGCCTTCTTTTAACATCTTCCAGCTTGCAAGAATTTTTTCTCACAAGTCTCCCTGAGGCTGTTATGGTTTGTCCATTTAGCAGTACCCCTGACAGACTTCTTAAGTACTCCTCCTTAAACATAGTTGTGATGCATCCAAAATACACTTCAGTAGAATCTGGACCAGTATCTTCCTGCAAATTTGGTTGATAGTCCTTAAGAAACTAGCAAGAAATGCAGTTAATTTGTTGCTTCTGTCAAAACTGCGTTATGTAAATTAGTAATAAATTTTCCTGTGGAATGGTCTTCTGGTTACTAAATGAATATACAATCTTTAGTTCTTAAGTAAACACACTTTAGGAATTATGATTTATTAATATAAGTTTGTATTAGCTATTGATTGATCCTTTAGATTTTTTAAGTGTTTTGCATTATATTATCATTTGTAATAGTCAAACATCTAACATGGAATAAAGCTGTTTTACTTCAGCATATGAATTTTAAAAGGAAGAACTACATGCAACTGCATACATGGGTACCCCACAAAGCAATTGAGCAATTGAGACACTTTTGGTGCAATCCCCCATTTTTTAGTGCATTTCATTCAAAAAATAGTGTTATGATATATCATACCTTGAAAGTCAACAGATTTCATATAGCACTAAGCATAAAAGAAAATGTTTATTTGGTCCAGCCACAGGTGGCTAACCGGTTTTTTAATTACACTGAACAACACTCAAGTACTATTTGCAAAATAATCTAGAGGCACCCTTCTACAGCACTTCCCAGACCCTTCCAACAGTTATCCCAATATACTATTTCTGGAGTTGCACAGAAAAGCAGACCCAAAACCTCATCTAGACCAAAAGTTAACTAATATTTTATTTCATTTTTTTCTTTCTTTCACTTGTATCAGCTCAACAGACTCATTTTCTAGCTTAATCATACACATATGAAGACATGCTGGAACCTCTGAAGTGGAAACCTAAACGAAAACAGCAATGCTGTTGCTACTAAAATAAAGATTCGTGAAACTACAGTCTTTATTCCGTTATCGGAATCAAGATATAGAAAAGGGGAGAGCAATTTACTGTAACTATACTGAATGATAATCTTTGAATTGGCTGTCCAATTCTCTTCGTGGCACATTTTTCAAAATATTTCAAGGCCGCCTCAATGGGAGAATTTCTACTCTGGCTCACAGAACCATGTGAGATGCTCTCTATAGTCTGAAAGAATGTTGTGGGATAATATTTGTTGGTTTGTTTCTAATTATAACACAGGATTAACTGCCTGACTTAACAGGATATATCAATTAAAAACATAATGTGTGAAGCATTCAGTCATTTTATGTAAAATTCCTGCTGCCACCTTCTTCTTCTAGAGGTACAAGAAAAACGGAAAGGAATGAAGGACCTTAGAACCCTGGCTGTGAAATCTGGGAACAGAGTTGTGAAAAGCTGAGTGGTAATTGACCCCACAAACAAAAGAATGCCAACTGCAAATGTCTAATTTGGCTAACAGCTAAGTCAGATACCTCAAGATTCAAATGCAAAGGTTATAGTTACTGCACATACTGATCTCTCAGAGATTACAAAGGTCAGTACAAATGGAAAGCTGGATCACAGCCTCCTTCATTTCAGCTAGTGTTTGTGTTATCAAAAATTTTTTAGTTCTTCATGTAAAAGACGGTAATGTCATGTCCCTACTGACTGGATATTGTTTTAATGAATGAAACTGATCCATATGTGAGAGTGTCAAAATGAAGATGTGATTTCAAGAGGAAAATTAAAACACGTTTCTATTACTTTAAAACAGTTCTTTAGTGTTATTTTTTCTGCATGTGCATATAACAATTCCAAGTGGAATCGACAATAGCTGCCAAAATGTTTTCAATATCTGGGCTCTGTAAACTGCTACTACATATTTCTGAGTAGAACATCAATGCAACCAAAATTATTCTGGGTTCTAAATCTCTGGTATACAACCAAACAAAAATGACAATACATAAAGAGACTGTTCTCACAAAGGAGTTTCCACACAGGCAAGTCAAAGCAAAACACATAATTGATAGTCTAAGCACACATACAATTTTAAGTGTACAACAATAACCACTGAAGTGCAATTATTGACATGTTCTACATGACATAGTTTTATATTCCTTTGTAAGACAGAGTCCTTATAAAATAACTTGAAAGCCACACTTTTCAACCACATTTTCAATATGGAAGAGTAAATAAATTAGTAATACAAATCCTTTAAGGTGGATTAAGTTTGTTTTGTTGTTTTTTTGTTTTTTTTTTAAGAAAAAGAACAATTTCATGCAAAATTAAAAACCACCCCAGAGAAAAGCACATGATATGTCCAAACAGATAGGAAGAAGAAAAAAAGAGAAAAAAAGATGGTTAGAATGGTGTGCCTTAAAGTTTTAACACTATGATTAATTTTTTTTTCCCCAGTAACATCCGTCTTATTGAAAAATGCAATTTACAAATGAACATTTCCAAATCACTAACTACAGTTCAAAGTAGTCTAAGAACAAGGAGGCTGTGTTTAATCTGATACACAAATAATCTTTAGTAATAAAGTAAGTAAGAGTGTAGTTGAAGTTTTGCAGGTGATGTGTAAGAGCAGTTAAGCAGGTCTAAACACAGTTTAAGTAGCTCTTTTCAGCAGTGGAGAGAACTCTAGGGAAAAAAGGTTAGCTTGTAATAAACTATTACCTTATGCATTTGATGCATGCCTTCCTGTGGATAATCTGTAGGCCCCATTGTTGGCATTGGATGTGAGACACTGGGTGGACCAGGACTTGGCCCCATCATGCTGTGAACGGAGCCAGGAGATGGCCCTGGTCCTGGACTAGGTCCCAGAATCGGTCCAGGTGAAGGTCCTGGTCCAGGGGAAGGACCAGGATGAGGCATGGCGCCAGGGTCTGTAGGCGTGGACATCTATTTTCTGTCTCCTTTTCAATTAGCAGAATAGCTCTAAAAACAAAACAAAGCAAAACAAAAACAAAACCACAATTTCGATGTGACATTAGGAGCATAGAAAAAATTTAATAGAATCTACTGGCAGTTGTTACACACACACACACATATATATACATACACATGCAAGCTGTCATCAGCAGAAAATGTTTACACAATCCTTAATGTTGCCCATTAGCTTGATCATCCTTTTAAAAGCTCACTAGAAAGATAAGGACTCTGATAATTCCATCTGTTTCTGGACATTTGTACGGTACTCACAGAACAAAGCAGCTGGTGTGCTATGAGAAACATCTACCAGAAAAAACAGTTGAACTGACTTGCTATCACCAGATGTGTCATGTGGGCCAAGCACAGCATAGTAGTAGTAAAAGCAGGAAAGAGAGCCGGGCATCTCTATAACCTACATGTTAAACTTTCCCTGAACAGCTGTGACTAGCCCGAAATTTGTACTTGTAAAATTCATGGTAATACAGTGAAAAAAGAATTAAAAGGATTTTTTCATTGGCCCAAGAGCACTGAGACATATATGGAGCCACCAGCCTGCCCTGGAGTGGCTGACTGGGCACGGGCAGAGCCAGTAGTGACAGTGACAGGTTGGAACACAGCCTAACCGCCCCCAATCACCTCTTGCTAAGGCAAACAGCTCCAGCCTGGAACCACGGACTGCAGCAAGAAGGCCTGAAGCCAGGGGAATCACAGGCGAGTGGCGACACCCACCTGGAACCAGCAGCTTCCTCTAGAGCAGCTGACTGAGCGTGAGTGTAGCCAATAAGGACAGGGGCTGCTCCCATTCTCTCAAATGGGATCCTAGTGAACTTGACCAGGGCACACTGGCAGCTGGGAGCTGCCATTTGGGAGCAGCCAACAGAGGCAGTGAACAGACCCAGCAGCTGGGGAAGCATAATCTTATGCCCATAATTGTATGCTCACTCAGATATGGTTTTGACACACCACAGAGCTCATTCCCCCTAAAGTCACTGCATCAGCCATGTCAGAAGCCTCCAGCCAGCTAGACTATCCAACGTTAGATACAGCTCTTCAGGACTCAGGCTCCCAGGAGTGCCTAATACCTCCCCCTAAGGCTGGGGCTGACCATCACTCCTCACAGAAGATGTGTTATTGTAAGTGAGCTGTCGCCATGTTAAGGAGCCATGGGTGAAGTGAACAGCCTGTGCAGTACTTGTGAGAATTAACGAGAGATTGACAGGCTATTCTCAAAGAGTCTCAGAAGTCTCAAACCTCCACTGAAGAGAAGATGTAGGTGGACTCAAAACCCTACCAAGTAGTAAGGCAGAGGTCTCTTGAACACTATCACTGGAAGCTGGTCACTGGCCACACTAGGAAGAACACTCTTCCTCCTGAAAACTTGAAGATGACAAATACGACTGGTAACATTTACAAGAAGTATGATGCCCTGGAATGGGCAGGACAGTCAACTGATGAGGTGGACAAAGGCCCTTCTGGGATGGGGGAACCATTTGGAGAAAGACAGCCTGCCACCCTCATCACAACTTCCCCTGTTAATTAAAAAGGAAGGGTAGTTGATACAGGTGACTCTCTTCTAAAGGGAACTGAAGGCCTGCTATGCAGACCAGACAGACCCAAACCACAGAGAAGCCCGCTGCTTCCCAGGCGCATGTGGTTCCAAAACTGGGTGTCAACAGCAGAATTGGCTTTTTTTTTTCTTTTATCATGGCATGGTCTATACAACAGTTGGTGTACTGATACCTGAAGGGGTACCTTTCGCAGAGTGGAAAAAGGGTTCTACCACAAGAGCTAGCAGGGCTCATTGACAGAGCTTTAAACTAGACTGGAAGGCAGGAAGAGATAAAACCAGGCTTGTCAGTGATAAGCAATGGGATGGCACACCAAAACTTGAGGAACTGAGATCATTCTATCTGCTCCATGAGGTGTAGGCTACAATGAACTACACAGCGTGAGAAAGGAGCAAAGGGAAGCTTTGGCCTAGTGTCAGAAATATGACATCACTGGCATAAACAAAACTCATTGGGATGAGTCCTGTGACTGGTATGCCATGCTGGTTGCTTACAGGCTCTTCAAGAGGGATAGGCAGTGCAGGCAAAGCAGGGGTACGTCATTTATAACAAAGGGACAAGAACGTATGGAACTTATAACTGGCAACAGCAGCACTGAGACCCTCTAGTATAAACAAATAATGAAGATGTCATCATGGGAGGCTGTTATAGATCATACAGGCACAACAATGACATCAATTCCTCAAGTAACACCTTGAAATTTTTCTGTATGGGGTAAATTCAACCCGCCAGATGTTAACTGGGGACACCACACAAGGAGCACAATCAGTTCCAGGAAATTCTTAAACCACCTAGATGCAACTTAATGGTTCAAGAACTAAGAGAGCTGACTAGGAAAGATGCTCTCCTTGATTTCATGCTTGTTAACAGAGAGGGTCTCATGAGCGACATGGTGATTGGTGCCATTCTTTGCCTCAGTGTCCATCAAGTAATCAAGCTTAAAATCTCTGAAAGAAGGAAAAGCACCAGCAAAACCTCAGCTGTGGATGTGAGGACAGCAGACTTCAGACTGCTCAGGGAGCTAGTGAGTAAGGTACCCTGGGAAAATGCTTTCACAGGTGCTGGGGTCTGTCAGTGCTGATCACATTTTAAGCACCATCTTCTAAGGACGCAGGAGGAGACAATTCCCAAATGTCAGAAG
>VWZS01004486.1:20586-37814 GCA_013397075.1 Rhabdornis inornatus | reverse complement strand
GCACTCCAATTTATATGCTAAATAGAATTATCAGGCTACAAGCCATAGTAGAAATTACTTCCAACCAAACATCCCGAGCAATGGAATTGATAGCTAAACAACTTACTCAAACTAGAGCCGCGGTGTATCAAAATCGACTAGCCCTGGACTATCTATTAGCTGAAGAAGCAGCATTCAGAATTATTAAACTTTCCACACACTCCCCCTTGAGTCTGTGGAAAGTTTAATAATTTTGAATGCTGCTTAGACATTGATGATAATGGTGAAGTAATTACTAAAATTGCAGAAAAGACAAAACCAATAGCCCACGTACCTGTACAAACCTGGAACTCTGTGCTTAATGATAATTGGTGGAATAACCTGTTGGGGGAGCTTGGTGGAAGAAATTAGGTTTTCTGTTAACATGTGCATTATTAGGACTACTGTTCATCCCTTGTCTTGTTCCATGCTTCATTCTACTAATCCAATCGGTGGTTCAAGGAATGCAAGTTGCTACAATACCAGTATTAGTTTCTTTTTATATTTATCTTGTGTAGTATTAGTTTAAGTCTTATGTTTGTTAGTTTTATGTATATTAAATGAATAATTCATTCTATAATAGACCGAATCAGTCATTATTAAAGAACTTGTGAACGAGAGTGGGTTTTGGGGTGCTGGCCACCTCAGTAAAGGTACTGCCTGCTGCCAGAGGCCTTGGCAAAAGGCAAGTACTTATCTAAACACCCACATCCATTTGTAACACCAAGCAACATTGTGACCAGTAGCTCCATACCCAATACAATAAATGCTTAGATCAAATTTGTTTCCAAACTGCTCTGGGCAGATCTCTTATCTCAGTCCTTCATGCCCAACTTGGACACCAATTAAGGCTGTCATGTTTTGCCCATGATGGTATTTGATGAGTGATCTCTCCTGGTCCTTATCTCAACCCATGATCCCTTTGTTAAATTTTCTATCCCCTGTCCAACTGTGGAGGGGAGTGAGAAATCTGCTTTGGTGGATGCCTGGCATCCAACCAGTATCAACCCACTACAGAATGGTACTCCCCAATTCAGTGCCCCCACTGAGACTTTCCAAATCAGACTGCCGTTTGCTTACTCCCCCTTCTCCCTCTTTCACCTCCTCCCTGAGGGTGGCTGGAGAGGAGATTCGGAGGCAGAAAAGGCAGAGATCACAGGTGGAGATAAGAAAAATTCACTGGAAACAGCAATGAGATTAACTGTAACAGCAACAATATTAATATCAAAAGTATACAAAAAGAGAATGACTGACATGCAGAAATGCTCACCACAGACCCCAAGACAATGAACAATGGTTGACAGGTTCCCCACCCTGCCGCACTTTGTTTCACTGGAAAGGGACTCCCCTCCTTTCTAGAAGCGAGAGTCCCTTTTCCCCACCCCTGGAAATGACATAATGTAGTATTGAATAACATAATGTCTTGGCCTCTCCCTCTCCTGATGATCTGGACTGGAACCAGGACAATGAGGAATGTTGCTGCCTTCTTCATTTAAAAGATATGAAGGTTTGCTTTAAATATCTGTAGATCTAATTTTTAGAGCTAACTCTCCAATAGCTTCTAATTCAAATAAAAATATTGCTAGTTACCAGTATAGGACCAAAATATCACACAGTAATTAAAAATCATTTAGTTTTTTCAACCCACCTTCGACCTAGCCAGACAAGGTTGATGGTTTGCTTATTTTTCATTAATTCATGGGGGTTTTTGACAGATTGTTTTTTTTTTCCCTGTGGTAGTTTGACTTGGGAAGGAGAAACCAAGAGAGAAGTTCTCTCTGTGAGTACTTCCCTGGGAGTTGATAGTAACCAATTGGAGGCTGGTTTAGTTATTGACAGCGTGAAAAAACCAATTGGAAAAAGTTAGTTCGCTCCGTGAACACACATGTTGAAAAAGGTAATCCGGAACTGAGTTCTCTTGGCTTTTCCGGCAGCAGTGCAGGTAACAAGGCCCCAGCCTAGTCCCACTGCAGGCCTGTGGTCCTGGCAGGGGGGCAGGGCCGGGCCCCCTGTGTGGGGAGCTGGCATGTCCTGGCAGAGAGGAGGGGTGGCCATGAACAGTGGCCAGAGAGACTCAAACTAATGTAAAATCCCAGCCGCTTTTTCCCCCCCCCTCCTTTTCCAGCGTGGCTGGCTTCCGAAATCCTGGCAAAACTCCAGCACTGTAAGCTTAGTTTTTTTTTTTCTTTTCCCTGTGCAAAACTCTTAACTTTTTCAGTACTCAGATGAGACTTGCAGACTTTTTCAATCCTCCCCAGAGTGAAAGGTAAAAAAGAAATATTCTGAAGTCAGTAAAGCAAGAGCTAAGTCTAAGTTTTTTTTAAAATAGAAAAAGAATAAAAAAATGCTGTGAAGATGGATAAAAAGTCCTTTTGTAAGATTGTAAGAATGAACTAATGTACTGAATATTCCTATAAACCATGGAAAAAACCATGAAGAATTTGGAAACGTTCCATTTAATAAATCGTTTAACCAAAAACACCTGTGTTAAAAATCTTTTGTCCCAAAAAAAAATCTCAGTTTTCTGAGGATAAAGCATGAACAGAAAGAAAAGAAATGAAAAAGA
This sequence comes from Rhabdornis inornatus, assembly GCA_013397075.1. Taxonomy (NCBI): domain Eukaryota; kingdom Metazoa; phylum Chordata; class Aves; order Passeriformes; family Rhabdornithidae; genus Rhabdornis; species Rhabdornis inornatus. The sequence continues at coordinate 35,230 of VWZS01004486.1, read as the reverse complement.
CCTTTACTTTAGAACATTTCATTCTTAAAAATAATACCCCATAAATTTAACATGGCCCACAAGTACAGCTCTGGAAAAGCTGTAGAGTTAAAAAGAGTGCCACGATTGCAAGTTTCCGGGCAGATGCAAAATTGTAAAAGTAAAACCACAAGAAAACTGTTTTCTACCTTCTTGTGGAAAAATCCCTATAACCTAACAAAAAAAACCTTCTCTCTCCAAAGTGAACGAAAAAGGGACTATTTGAGTTAGGAACTAATTGAAGTAGTTTTTTTGTATGTTTGTTTCGTTGCTATAAAAGTTGAGAAAAGGAAGGAAAGAGTAGTCTAAAAATCTTATTCTGAATTCTTTTATTTTCTTTCCTTCTTTGTGTAGTTAAGAAATTTCTTTTTATACTCTCTTAAGTTTTAAGCCTACCTTGCTTCTACTTTGCTTCTACTCCTAGTTCTGTCTCACAACAGAAAATAAGTATATTTAAATTAACAAATCAAAACCATGACATTATTTGGTACATTAGCCAAGAAAAACAAACTTAAACCCAGACATTTAAATTTTTAAAGAATTTTTAAAGAAATTAACTTAAACCAAAACATTCCCCTGTGTCATTTTCCATAGTGTTTATTTTTTACTTATGGCATTATCCTTCTAATTGTTCTGTCAGATTAGATGGGAGCTATTAAATGAATGGTTCATAATTTGTCCTAATAGCTTTTCAAAGACAGAATTAGACTGATTAAATCAACTGCCTTTTCCTGTAGTGATATCAGTCATTTGCAAGAAATCATCTTTCTATCAGAAGATTCAACATGGCTCAATTCCATCCATTCCACAATGACTTCTTCTGTTCATGACTGTTGTCATGCCTAGAGCAAGCCAAATGTATGCTATTATACAAGAGAAAAACATTTCTGTAGAGCCTGTTGTGCGATTTGGTACACTACTTCTATAGAACTTGTTTAGCATAACTTGCTTAGCATTAGTAGCTAAATTTGCTGAAGCCTCAGCCTGCAAGCTGTGAACTTTTTCCTAGATATGTTGAACTTTTACCTAGGTAAGTAAAAAGAGACCCTACCCCAGAGCCAGTTTGCACTGGAAGATAAGGAAGCAAGGAAGGCTACTGGCACTGTATTGTGGTTAAACCCCAGCCAGCAGCCACGCCCCATGCAGATGCTCGCTCATTCCCCCACCAGTGGGATTGGGGAGAGAATTGGAAGGGTCACTTGAGGTCACCTGTCCTGACTGTGTTCCCTTCCAACCTCCCACGCACCCCCAGCGCCCTCCCCAATGCAGCTGTAGAAGGAGCAGAAAAGGCCTTGGCTCTGTGCAAGCTCAGCAATAACAAAAACATCTCTATATTATCAACCCTGTGTTCAACATAAACCCAAAACACAGCCCCATACCAGCCCTTGGGAAGGAAATGAACTCTACCCCAGCTTAAACCAGCATGCAAATCAAACAAGTAGAAGTTAAAAAAAAATAATCTTGCCGTTTAGAGGGCTGGTTAAAACTGATAGTCTTAAGATGAGTGTGGGAGCTGCTCAGCTGTTCTACCATGACACTGACTCTGGGCTCTACTAGGAATACTACCATCTCCTAAAATTCAGTTCTCAAGAGCGTTATTTGCCTGATATGTAAATAATACCTAGTAAATAATATAAGGTGTATGTCAGTATTTGTCCTGGTTTAGGGCAAATTTGGGGGAAAACCTCCAGAAGGAGCCCCCAGAAAGCAAACCCCCACGACTCCTCCCCCCACCACCAGGTTCGGGAAGAATTTTCTCAGAGAGAAGTGGAAAAAACCTGTTTATTTAACAAGGAAAACACTCCCCAGCACACACAAAAAAACCTGAACAACACCAGATGACAAAAAAACTCCTTCACCGCTCTGAAAGGATGACAAATTCAGAAAGTCTCTCCTACGAGTGGTCGCCCAGTTGTCGGTCTCCGGCGCTGGGGATGACTGCTGCTGATCACAAAATGCAGACTCCTGGTGTTTCTTGGCGTTTCCCAGGTCTCCGTCCGGAACAGGTTCAGATGGTATAGTTTTATTTAGGCAAAAGCAAAATGTAGGAGCAAGCAAGCAAAGCAAGCAAGCAAGCAAGCAAAGTAAGCAAGCAAAGCCAGCAAGCAAATCAAGCAAGCAAAGCAAGCAAGCAAAGCCAGCAAGCAAAGCAAAGCCCAGCCTTTCCTAAACACAGACCATGGGGGAGGTGAGCCGGCCAACAACAAGACAAAACAAACCCTCACCCTCAGAGCCAGTCCCGAAAGCACAGAACACAACACGAAGCACAAACAGAACACACGATTGGGGATACAAGCACCACAACGTCACCCTAGGACAGTAATATTTTGAACAACTTCTTCCAAAACACAGCCAGAAAAGAAATGAAAATGAAAGTCAGCTAGAGAGGAAGACTTACTAAAGTAAAATGCCAACCTGGGACCTGTATGTCCTGTAGGTCTACAAGAGTCCTTACAAATGAACATCCATGCAAACCTCTGTTGGTTGGAGAGATTTTGAGGCATAGTGCGATGACTATTTCTTGTCAGGATCAAGACTCATCCACTTTTCACACTCCACAAGTTGAGCCAATGCTTTTGGAACTAGATGGTGAGGAGATTCAAAAGTGAATATTGCTGTTATTGCCTGGAATTAGAGAAGATGATATGAAGTCTGTTGGATATGAATTCTCAGACGAGCCAAGGGGTCCATCCAAACACATGTGAACATATGAAATAAAGGTGATTTCATAGAAGCAACCAATAATGGCTGCTAGTGAATTTTGCAGGACAGGTTTTTTCATGTCTTTGCTATTTAGAGTGATGTGGAGTAGCGTGATGGCTTGTGCAAGTGATTTACAATGGTGTCCTCTGACAAGATGTCATCATATCTTCTCTACTATTACTTCTCTTTCTTTCAAACACTGTTTTATTTGCTCTGCGTTGCAAACTGTGGCCTTTATTATGGAATGCTATTACAGTTTTACTACTCTGATTTTGATTTTTCCCCCAACCACCCAAAACCTAGAAGGCTAAAGATGTATCAAAAATAGGAAAACTATGTTTGTCAGATATAATGGTCCCAAATCTTTGCTGGCCCATTGCCAATATCATACAGAAAAAAATATTCTGCCTTCAAAATTTTACTTTGCCTTCATTGTTACCTTCAAGGACTGCATCTGTGTAAAATAAAATATAGGACTGCAATATTAGATGACTGGAGACTTCTATTATACCTATTTAATCAAAACACACACACAAAGAAATATACGTTACTTAATTATATTTTTCAGAAAAAAATGTGAACTCTTCAGAAGAATAGGATAGGAAATACTTCATAATCAGAAGCTAATGATGATCTTTCTATCGTTTTCTCCCACCACTTAGTATTAATTTACAGAAGATATAATATATAGTCCAGTATTAAAGCTATTCAATCAATAAGTATTTAACACTTCTAGGTGTGCAGTTATCCAACTGATTATAGGTACACCCATTATATTCTGAGTGTGGGTTGCAGTTACTAAGTAGCTATATATCAATCACTGGTACCGCTGCTGAACATTTTAAAAAGTACTGTCTGCTGAAGGCACAACTTATAAGCCAGTATAACTTTGTTAACAGAAATCAAATCTCAACAGAGGCTGAATCCTAATCACTATTACTAACTCTTTAAATAATGACACTGACAACAGGAAAGGTGTTGCTCTAAGATAGCCACTGTAAGTCCTCCTCTCATTTCAAATTATGTTTACTGATATAAATCAGATAAAGATCTGACTCTTTCAGACTTCCATCTGCTTTTGTGGTTTCATGCCAGCCAGCAGCCAAGCCCCATGCTCACTCCCCTACCTGCAGGATCAGAGAGAGAATTGGAGGGGTAAAAACTGGAAAACTCCTGGTTTGAGATAGACAGTTTAACAGGGAAAGCAAAAACATGGCACACAAACAAAGCAAAACAAGGAATTCATTCAGCCCTTCCCAAGGGCAGGCAGGTGTTCAGCCACCTCCAGGAGAGCAGGGCTCCATCCCACAGAACAGTGGCTTGGGAAGACAAACACCATCACTCAAAATGTCCTCCCCTTCCTCCTTCTTCCCCTCACTTTATATACTGAGCATGATGTTACATGTTCTGTAATATCCCTTTGGTCAGTTGGGGTCACCTATCCCAGCTGTGTCCCTCCCAACCTCCCACGAGCCCCCAGTCTCCTCCCCAGCATGGTTGTACAAGGAGCAGAAAAGGCCTTGGCTCTGTGCAAGCTCAGCAATAACAAAAACATGTCTGTATTATCAACTCTGTGTTCAACATAAACCCAAAACACAGTCCCACACCAGCCCCTGGGAAGGAAATTAACTCTACCCCAGCCAGAACCAGCACACAAATCAGATAAAGATCTGACTCTTACAGAGTTCCATCAGCTTTTAAAATACAGGAGGCAGTTAATCTGTTCAGGATTTGAGTGTTGTAAGCATATATATCAGTACAACTTTCCCTCTGCTTTTATATAGAACACAATAAACAGTTCAGTTCTTCCACTAGCCCTTAGAAAGTCTGTATGGCTTTATAATATTTCTTTATTTACAGAAAAAACTCTTGAGATTCTCACATTTGAAGTTCATCATGCCAATAGGAGGCTCTTTTTTTGTGAAAATAGTTTTTACTCATGGTGGGAGTATGTGGCTATCAATCTCAGCTTCCTATGTGCTGCTGCATCAAAGTATATTTTAAATGAAAACTGTCACTTAGACTAATCTGTTCTACTTTTGTATTTCATCTGCAAATGAAATCAACAGTTCACAAACAATTTTCTACTGAGAGTGCTTTGATGCTGAAATGACAGCTACTCTTGATTGTCCAAGATGGACAGAACAGTAAAAAGTGGTTGATTTAGCCAGATATACCTTCATTACTGATGGTGGTGGCACATTTGCATACACTTGCCCTAAGAAGGGCACACAAGATTTTTTTCACAGTTCAGCATTCCAAGTTTATGATATCTGAAAAAAGTATCATCAACAATGAACCTCCAATATCATGTATTTGAAGCCATAATTATTTTAGTTTCTTAGACTCCATTTCATGTAAAACAATCTCCATCTTTCACTCAGCTATCTGAATTTGTCTCAAAGCTCTCTTAACATCTGTTGCAGATCATGGTGTTTACAGACAATGCCGTACTCTCAGGAAAATAAAGCAACATTGAGCCACAAAAAGAAATTTAACTAAAAATATGTCATCCATCTTTTATCACAGTTCAACAGTTATAGAAAGATTTTTCCCCTCTTATTTGTTAGCTGGAGCCAGTTTTCACTTCAGTTTTTATGTATTTTACAACAGATAAGCAAATAACAGACTTCCTATAAGGTTCACTGTATATTGTCACTGAGTCTCATGCACTATGTTGTTTTAACTTCCATTCTGTGGCTAGGGTTCAGAGCAGTGAACTATGTTTGAATGGCCTGTTAAAAATCATTAACAAGAATTTTCTTGTACAGGTATTTCTGGTGAGAAGCCTTTAAAGTCACCTAGAATAAACTGCTGTGGATTTAGCTGATGAATAATTTTCCTCCACATCTCCGAAGGAGAATTATTTGGTATAAAGACTTTAAAGGGAATTGTATGTATACTTCAGAAGATATTATTAGAATTACACCTTCTTTGAGACCTAATTTGTTAATGTAAAGAGAACTGTCTGAGTACAGCATAATTAGGATGTTGTTTAACTTTCGTCTTATTAATTGATTCTGATTTTTAATCGCTTTAGTTATATGTCGACTCAGTGTGCAGTACTGGAAAAGCTAAAACTGCCTGCCAAATTCCTTGTGCAACTGCATCATTCCTGTAGAGAGGGATCACTGATTGTTGGGTGGGATATGAGATCTATATGGGAGATCCATAGTTGCCCTGCTTTGGGCATTGCATGATCATGTTTGCTTCTTCCTGATTCCGTTGATCCACATCAGGAGCCTAAGTAGAGTCAGACCAAACTGAAGAAAGTTAGTTTTCTTCTGTAGATTATAGGACTGCCAAGTATTGCTAAATACACTGAAATATACAAAATCACACATATCATACAGTTTTGATCTTCTTAACTATCTTTTGGGTACCATCAGGTAATTTGTCCTTCCTTCAAATGATAAGTTGACCATTGGTTTTAGACCCACTGAGGTGACGTGTGGAACTTGCAGGCTGCCAGTTATTGCAGGATAAATACAGAAAGTAAACTAAGCCAATAAGGAACTCAGACTACATAAAGGTATTCAGCAACTAGGGTCAATTTGCATTTGTAATCTGTGCAATGATTATGACTCAGGACACATCTGGTGAAAAAAAGATTTTTCCTTGCTAATTACAGTGTGCTACAGATAGATTCAAATAGAGAAAAATACTTCATAATTATAATGGAATTTCCCAGCAGAAAGCAAAAACATTTATCTACAAGATCAGAGCTCCTTCAAGTCTCATTTTGTTTTTAAACAGACAATTGAATGTATCCGCTATACCTTAGTTCACTGAGACGGTCTCTAAGCCTGTATCAGAGGATGTCAGCTTTTCTTGCTTCCTTTGAATTCTGAGAAGTATGCATCTATTTATTTTACACTGCTTGGGATCTCACAAGAGGAACACAAGACCAATATTATACCGTTATCCTTTGTTCTGGAGTTACTTTAGCTAATGAAATTTTGGTCTGTAGCAACGAATGTTCCGAAGAGAATCGAGTTTATGGCCATCATGCAGGCCTTATATACTGTACTACTATGCTAGGCTTTTATATTGTGCTAAAAATACTCTGGCTAAAATTATACCTGTTAGCATTCTTGTGAAGCAAAACAAACATACATTGGCTGCATGGCACCTCCTGTGTTGTTGTCCACGCATTCTCTTAAACAATCAACTTTCTGATTATGCGGTGTCCACACAAAGGTTACATAACTTTTATTTTGTCTTCGTGCCAGCTGTACATTTCTCAAAGTGCTGCTCATGAATTGTCAGAGAGCAAAAGTGAACAAAGTGAATACAGGCCCTTTAGATATTCTATAAGACTTCCTACCTGCCACATTGGTCTTTATTTTTTTTTCCCCTAAATCTGCTTTAATATATCTTCTTAACCTTGACTTAAATTACCCTCTATTTATAGCATTTAAACAATAGTTTAGGATCTCATAAACAAATGAAAATTTGTTTATATAAGCATTAAGTAAACCTCAACAGCCTGCTTTTGTTGCAATTCATTCCGCTATAAAGTATAAGCAACTTCACTTAGTTGACACATTTACACTGTTATAAAATGAAAAGACATAAAAGAAGAATCAGTAGAGACTTACAATCTGCCAATGGACTTTGAATTCCCTGTTTGTGACATCCTTCAGTCACAAGAGCAAAATAGGCACTGAAGTCCTAAGGCCTCATGATAACTTCATGCTGGATCCATGTTCTGCCTCTGTCTTCTAATTATTTGCATGTGTTGCAAATCACTACAGCAGACTTTACCAAAGTATAATTACTGACAGCCTCATTATTCATGTCCATTTCAGACTTTTTCAGAAATGTATCTAAATAACAGAAATAATGAATATCATTTAATTTGCAAAGGAACTGGTATTTCTGTACTGTGGTGCTTTGAAAAGTTTGAAACTTATTAAAAAAGGGGATAGTTTATGTTCAATAAGAAAGGAAGGGGGCTATTATTTCCATTATTCCTGCCAAATAAAGTAAGTGAGCAGAAACAGGATGATAATTATAGAAATTATTGTTTGAAACTGAAGACTTGTCCAAATTAGAGTTCATAACTGTCTCCTGCAGTAAGATTGGAATATATTCAACAACTAAGAAAACACTTGCAATGGAAAGGAAAATTAGGATTTAAGACATTTATTTAGAAGCTATGGACGAAAGGCTACAGGACTCTACTAATTCAACAAGGATGAATATAAGAAATTGAATTATCAGACTTTTAGACCATAAATTTAACAATTATTAACATCTTTATTCTACTGTTTGTAAAAAAATGTGGATGTGGATTTTTTTTCCACTTAAAAAGGGTAATGCTTCAGACTGAAGTTTAAACATGTTTAGGAGTTTATACATTTCTAAAAAACCCCTGAATTAGATATATCCTCACCCATAGCCAACATAATAATATTTATTGCCATTTGTTTTAAGATGCAGTAATTTTTCCCTCAATAAATCTTGAGGTAGAACAATGATCTCAGGTAGGGTGATTTTTATAAAGCAAGATGCTTAGGGCTTATCACAATGAATGTGGATAAGGTCTCCATAATAATATAAAGGTTTTAAGAAATATAATGTAATATAATAAATAGTAGTTAATAGAACAGTGATAATTGTTAGCAAAAGCTCCTTCTTCTTTTCTTTGTAAGGGAATCGAGGGTTTGCAGATGTCACTGGGAGGAAATGCTAACTTTTCAGTAGTGACCACTGTACATTTCCATCCTCAATGTGCTTTCCATAGCAAGGTAGCTGTTTGATAAGTCAGCTGCTTCAGTTTACTTTGTCTGGACCCTTTATTCTTCAGTTCTTATGAGCTGCTAGTCCTGGCAGCACTCAGTGGTATTACATGAGCTTATAGGCTCAAGACTTTTTAATCAAGCCTTGTACACATCCCTCTCTATATAGCTGAAAATGGGAATGGAATATTCCTCTTTACTTGATGCTTTCTCCACTTGTGTTTCAATAACTGGGAAGAGAGCAGTTGTCAATCACTACTGAGCTGCATTTTTTTTCCTCTCCCTATAAATAGGTCTGTACCCGCTTCATTTATTTTTGGTTGTTTCAGTGCTCATTTAGAAATTGACAGACATAATACATGCCAAATACTTACTTCCAGCAAATTTGTAGGGCTTTATTAACACTAAAATCAACACTCCATCCTGAGGTGTGAGGCCTAGGAAATAATCAGTTATTTGGAATGGTAAAAGATATCATCACACATGGTCCCAACTTGACAGAGAATAGAAGGATGTGCTTTCCTAACAAAAAAAGCAACATGAACACATTCCACCTTTTAAAAAAATTCAGTCCCAGTTTGACATGTCTGTTTTCTGCATCATGTCCTCAGACTACTGAATGAATTTTCAGATCTTTGTCCTTATTTTCATTGACTTGAGCATAGGACTTGAACAAGATCAATCCCAAGGCCAACAGTTCCATTTCTCACACCCAATAGGACTTTCAACCACAAGCATAAAGCTCATATGTGCAGGCCATAGAACTAAGCAATATAAATCTCATCACTTTAAACTCTGAGGGCACATCAAGTTTTTAAACACTTATTTCTCCATAAACACACATAACATATACATTGAAGGGAATCAAACTCAAGCAAACTGCTGCCAAAATTAAATATTCCATGCAGAAACATTTCTCTCACTAAGGAAAGTGAGAAAGAAACAGTTTAACCTGAAAGTTTGCAGATACCTCAATGATGATGGTGGTCAAGAACCTGTAACAGAGTAATACAGTTAAATGGCTGTTGCCAAGTGGTAGAGCTTCATGTCTGATTTAGATGCGTGAAGATCTGGGATCTAACCTTCAATATAAGTTAATAAACTGTCAAGTTCTTCAGAAATGTTTTAAAGCCAAGTGACATAATCAAGAGCAGCTGGGGAAAAGGTGCTCTGTACTACACATGCCTTCGGACAGGGTACACCATTCTCTAAGTTAAAAAGATAAGCATATGAGAAAAAAATCTGCTACCTCAGCATTTTTATAAATAAAAATGTACCTTCCCCTCCTACTATGGTTACCACTGTGTTCAAAAATAATTACTCTGGCCGACCCTCCTCCTCTGACTGTACCACTACCTACATAAGACTGGGGTGACTGACAAGCTGCATAACCTGATATTCAAAGTAATTATATTAAAAGTACCTAGCCATTCTTCACAATAAATGGTTTCCACTTGGAATTAGTGAACTGTCCTGGTTTAGGCTGGGACAGACATAATTTCTTCTCAGTAGCTGGAGCAGTGCCATGGTTTGGATCTCATTTCCAAAACAACCTCATAGACACCTGGGCCAAAGAACATGGCATTGAGTAGGTGTATAATAAAATCATAGAATGACCTGGATTGGAAGGGACCTTAAAGATCATTTAGTTTAAACTCCCCTGCCATGGACAGGGACACCTTCCACTAGACCAGGTTGCTCAGAGCCCCATCCAACCTGGCCTTGAACACCTCCAGTGTTGGCTTTCTGGGCTGTGAGTGCACATGGCTGGGTCATGTCCAGCCTTTCACCCACTAGCACCCCTAAGTCTTTTCCCCAGGGCTGCTCTTGATCTGTTCATCCCCCAGCCTGGATTGATACCAGGGGTTACTCTGACCCAGGTGCAGCACCTTGCACCTGGTCTTATTAAACCTCATGAGATTCCCATGGGCCGTATGTGAACCAAATATATGCAGGTAACACCAAGACGACAACAACTCACAGCTGAAGGGCAAAGAATAGATTTATTCCATCATCTCACTGGCTGGAGGATTCCAAAAACAAATGGAGACACATACACTGCTAAGCTCATTTTAGCAGGGGCAAAAAGTGGTGAGGCCTGAGTCCTGTCTTACATAAAATGGCAAGCCTGGGGCATGCACAAAACTTTACCAGGCTGTGTTTTACAGTCTCTGAACTTCTTATCTCCCTTCCCACTATGAAGAGGCCTCCAGCCTGTCTGAGGAATGCTTTTCCTTACGGTTCCATGGGCCGGCCCCTGGGTGGACAATTATAGGTTATATTCAAACCCAAACAGGGATTTCACCCAAGGACGTTCCACCCTGGGCTGCAGACATCTCACTGGTCAAGGAGCTGGGCGGTGTTAAGGCCAGACCAATCAGCTGTCTGGACCAGGGACTTTTGAATCTCCTATATAAGAAGGATCTGAACAATAAAACATGTTGTTGCATGGAAGCTCTGGGGTGTGTGTCGTCTCTGTCTCTGACCCACGCCCCACGTAACATCCACCCATCAAATCAGTCTCTCCAATTTAGGGAGAAGGATGTTGTAGGGGACCGCATCAAAGGCTTTACCTCAGCCTTCTCCTTGTCCGTTGTTACCAGTTTTCCAGCGTTGTTTATCAGGGGGGTAACACCTTCTTTGGCCTTCCTTTTCTGGCTGACATCTGTAGAAGCCCTTCCTGTTATTCTTTTTGTCCCTTGCCAGGTTCAGTTCCAGCTTCACCTTGGCCTTCCTCACCCCATCACTATGCAGCTGAACTCCATCTCTATACTCTTCCAGGATCACCTGTCCTAGCTTCCCACTGCCTGTGCATTTGCTTCTTTCCTTTTAGTTTGACCATCAAGTCCCTACTCAGCCATGCCAGTCTCTTGCCTTCCTTGCTTGATTTCTTGCTCCTGGGGATCACTGGCTCTTGCTCTCTATGGAGGACTTCCCTAAAGATCTGCCAGCTCTGTTCCGCTCCCTTGTCCCTGAGGGAAGTCTCCCAGGGGATCCCACTATCTCCCTGAAGAGTTGGAAGTTTGCTTTCCCAGCAGTTCAGGGTCCTGACTTTGCTCCTTACCTGACCCATATCCCTCAGGACTGCAAACTCCACCAGTGCATGATCACTGCAGCCCAGGTGCCTCCAATTTTGATGTCCCCAATTATCTCACTTGTGTTTGTGACCATCAGATCCAGTATTGCATCCCCTCTGGTAGGGCTGTCTATTACCTGGCTCAAGAAGTTATCCTCCATGCATTCCAGGAGTCTCCCGGATTGCTTACATCTTGCTGTGCTGCTCTCCCAGCACATGTAACAACGGTTGAAGTCCCCCAGCAGGAAAAGAGCCTGAGAGANCACCTTGGCCTTCCTCACCCCATCACTATGCAGCTGAACTCCATCTCTATACTCTTCCAGGATCACCTGTCCTAGCTTCCCACTGCCTGTGCATTTGCTTCTTTCCTTTTAGTTTGACCATCAAGTCCCTACTCAGCCATGCCAGTCTCTTGCCTTCCTTGCTTGATTTCTTGCTCCTGGGGATCACTGGCTCTTGCTCTCTATGGAGGACTTCCCTAAAGATCTGCCAGCTCTGTTCCGCTCCCTTGTCCCTGAGGGAAGTCTCCCAGGGGATCCCACTATCTCCCTGAAGAGTTGGAAGTTTGCTTTCCCAGCAGTTCAGGGTCCTGACTTTGCTCCTTACCTGACCCATATCCCTCAGGACTGCAAACTCCACCAGTGCATGATCACTGCAGCCCAGGTGCCTCCAATTTTGATGTCCCCAATTATCTCACTTGTGTTTGTGACCATCAGATCCAGTATTGCATCCCCTCTGGTAGGGCTGTCTATTACCTGGCTCAAGAAGTTATCCTCCATGCATTCCAGGAGTCTCCCGGATTGCTTACATCTTGCTGTGCTGCTCTCCCAGCACATGTAACAACGGTTGAAGTCCCCCAGCAGGAAAAGAGCCTGAGAGAGTGATGCCTCCTGCAGCTGGAGCAAGAAAGCTTCGTCAATAGGCTCCCCTTGGTCAGGCAGCTTTGTAGTAGATACTGACCACGAGGTTCCCTTTGTTGCCTTGGTCTCTGATTCTTACCCACAGGCTTTCTGCCTACTCATGGCTGTTCTTCAGAGACAGGTCTTCAGAATCTATCAATTTCTTAACGTAGAAGGCAACCGCTCTGTCCCCTCTTTCTCCCCCGTCCCTTCAGAACAGCCTGTAGCTATTGATAGTCAAACTCCAGTGATGGAATTTGTCCCACCAAGTTTCATTAATGGCAAAAAGGTCATCACTTGCCTTCCTAGGGCGAACACCCCTTAACGCCTTTGAGGTATTTCCCTGGTGTTTCTCTGGTGGATTCTATTACCTCAGAGGCCCTTGTTTAATCTCCATGACTTCAAGTGTGCTCCAGTGTGACCAGCACATCTCAGAGTCACAGTCTGAGGGCCCTTGCTAGCCCCCTGTTTCTCTAACCTTGGCTTGTGATGCCATGCAGAAGAATTAATTTCTTCTCAGTAGCTGGCACAATGCTGTGGTTTGGGTTCAGTACAGAATAATGCTGATAACACACTGATGTTTTGGTTGTTGCTGAGCAGTGCTTACCCTGAGTCAAGGGCTTTTCAGTGTCTCAGGCTCTGCCAGGGAGGAGCTGCACAAGAAGCTGGGAGGGAGCATGGCCACGACAGGTGATCTGAACTGACTGAAGGGATATTCCATACCATGGAACATCAAGCCCAGTACATAAATTGAGTGGAGTTGGCTGGGAGGAGCTGATAATTTCTTAGGGACAGGCTGAGCATCAGTCAGCAGGTGGTGAGCAATTGTATTGTGCATCACTTGTGTTTCTTGGGTTTTATTACTTTTTTCTTTTTCTTTTTCTTCTTCTTCTTGTTATTATTATGATATACTTTATTTTCATTATTAAACTGTTCTTATCTCCATCTGTGGATTTTACCTTTTTTTGTTTCTCCTCCACACCCCACTGGGGACGGTGTGGGGTGTGAAGTAGCAGCTAGTTGCTGACAGGGTTAAACCAGGACATAAACAGAGAAATAGTTTGACTGCCTTTGCTAAAGGGGTTAGCTTTGCTTGTAAGGTCATTCAGAATGAGCTCCTTGAACTTTGAATCATATCTGCAAAGTGAGATAAATAGGAACTATATAAATCCCACAGTCCTTTCCCCCCTCCCACCGTTTTCTTCTGCAGCAGAGATAAGCAGAGCTGACAAAGAGAAAGCAGAGTGAGGGAGGGGGAAGTGTGTGCTGATTTTGCTATGAAAGAGCTTCATGACTTAAGATTTAGCAGTTTCTGCTTGTTTCTTTGGTTGAAAAGGCTGAAGCATAATTCAGAACATAACTCTCTTCTATTTCACAGGACATGACAGCTGTTGCTGGGCAATGTATACCAGAGCTACACAAGGATCTCAAACTATCATAGGAGTTTCATTTGTTTATAATGGATCCCTAAAAAGGTGGGCAGCTTTTCAGATGTGCAGGAAGAGTAATAAACTAGCCCTGTTGATATGTGTCGACCACAATTTAATCTTCAAAGTACTGTACCTAAAATGCTTTTGGTAAAACTGCAGGAAAGCAACACTAGGGACAGTAAGATTTCACAAATGATGTTGGCTTGGTAGCAGCTGGCTCTTGTTTTAAAAGATCAATTATTAAATGCTTTAATTTTGTGGAATATGACAAAATTGATGAAAAGCATGTCATTTATCAGAACTTCATGTTTCCAAAATATTCTGTGTTTACTGTCAGACTGATGCAAGTGGTGGAATTCTACAATTATAGGGCATGTTGGGGAGCAGTTTTGTAATGTTATATATTTCTCAGTAATAGGTGTTTTCTGAACATATTTAAATAGACAATGGCCTGCTGGAGGCATCCTGGCTTTGCTGAAAGCTCAGTTGAAAAGAGCGGCCTGTCACTGTTTATCTTGACTTCGATAAGGCTTTATGTTCTCCTGGTAAAAGTGCATACCAGAGGAATGACTACAGCCATAAACACCATGTGTGAATGTTTTTCTTTTACCACCCAGAACACTGGGAGGTAGCATGTTTGAGTGTGTCTTGGTTTAGGTTGATTTCCCGGCCAATACACCAATAAATGTTATAGTTTAGGTTTGCTAATTTCAATATACTAATTTTCTGTTGTGAGATAGAATTAGGAGTAAAAGCAAGGCAGGCCTAAAACTT
>VWZS01004485.1:2469967-2609803 GCA_013397075.1 Rhabdornis inornatus | reverse complement strand
AGGTTACAGTCCCATCACAAGAAGTAAACCTGAGATAAACAAGGCATCACTGGCTAAACCAGCACTTGAGCTATTTACTGGAGGATGTCACCAATGGCCAAAACAAAACATCACTATGCACTCAAGGGAAGCCTGAGCTGTATATTCCCACAATTAATCCCCTCAGTATGGTCTGCAGCTATAGAAAGAAAAAACAGAGGAAAAGAAAGCCAACCACAATTGTTACGATGCTTAAGAATATTTTCAACTGTGTGGTTGTCCTCAACATATAGAGATAGGTCATGTCATTCACCCAGTGACGTGCAGAAATTTGGCTGCAGATCTAAGAATTACAACAGGCATGAGACAAATATAAAATTATTACCTTTATGCAAAGAACAAATATACCAATAACTGTACACTGAAGCTGAATCTGTTCCATTTATCTCTATAGATGAGCCCACACTGGCAGGTATAGTATTAAATTTGTCAGCGCCAGGCCTAGAAAGGTTACACAGCTGTTCCTCAAAACAGTGGTGTGAGTTTAAGCATTGCTTGAGCAGAATTTTCAATACATCCCAGTGTTTTTCTTTCTTCCAATTATTCTCTCTTTTCCATTACTCTGTTTTCTTTGCTCTCTCATTTATGCTCAGCTGGTCCTGTATTCTGCATTCCTTTATTGGCATCATTATTATTATTACTTTTCTTGGTATTTGTCTTCCTCTACCAGCTCTCAGCTGTTCCATTTGCTTTGCCCTTTGTTTTATTCTTGTCTTCTGGACTGTGCTGGCAATAAGTGATGACTGCATGGCAGGGAAATCTTTCATCTCAATGTTCAGTCAGTAAACAAGTGTTGAGTTGACTCTCTGGAGTCTGGTGTTTTTTTCTCTCTGGCAAAAAAAGAACAAAGTAAAACACAACAGCTCTCCTCAGGTAAAGCTCAGAGCTCTGTCCTCTGCCAGGGCACTTCTCGTAGATTCTACTGGATGGATCATCTGCATGCTTTGCAATCATTACTCACAGTTTAGCAGTACAGAGATTATTGTTGTGCTGCTCACGCATCGTAGCATTTCATTTCTTACCATTTGAAATTCAGCAAAACATATTTAATGATGTTTCCTTCCTTTATAAAATGCATGAATATCTATTCAGAAAAAACCACTGGAGTTTCAGTTTTTAGCATGCTCAAGAAACTTTATGTATCGCATATAATCAGACCAAAAATATTCGAGATGTATTTAAGTTCTTCAAAAGGAATTCCAGTCACTCGATACAGGTAAAACTGTGCATTTTAGACGATTGCTGTTTGTCGTGTTTGTTCTTTCAGTTGTATCCAAAATTGCTACCTACAGAAATCCAGTATTTCCTTCTATTTCATGCTAATGGATTTAGGAGACAAAAGAGAGATGGATTAAATGTCTTTTTTTTTTTCCTCCTGACAGATTGCCTATTAAGTAGAAAAAATTTCAAGTAATGTGTGAAAAAATGCTGTAAGTCACTGACAGGGTTCTGGCCCTCTAAATCTGACAACTTACAGCTTCTGCCGAGGGTCACAATTGCAGACACTTTCCCTTCTTGGTTAAGTTTTTCTGCTTATTATGTTTTATCACCTTATGCTCTTGGTGTGAAAGAAAAGTTTCCTTTTTTTTCCCTCTGTCTGCTTTTGAAAGAAACGTGCTATTACCTGACCAGGAAAAAAACATTTTGCATTGGCTGAAAAGTTAGGGCTGATTGGCATTTAATTTTGTGCTGCAAGTTTTCTCTCCTTCAAAATAGAACAATTCCTTTCCAGACACCTGATTCCTTAGGGGACCATCCAAGGAGCTTACACTAGTCCCACCTGCAAGGCAAGTGCCTGGCTCACCCACTGGCTGGCATCTCACTCATGTTTCTAGGCAGACAGACAAAAAGAAAGGGCACCTAAGAGCAGCCTGCCAGGTGGAGGTGAGAAAAGCCACCCGTACACCAAGGGAGCCAGGTGTCATGTTGGGCAAAGAACAGAGCAGCCTTCAGGCAGTCTGGGGAATCAACTAGTCAAATATTTGAAGTTTTCAAATAACTTAAATCTGAAGCAACTTACAGACAGGTGCCCTGAATTGTGATGGTTGCTAAAAATACATCTTAATATACATTAGTACAGAGTAAGACTTATTTCTTGGTGATATTCAAAGAGGAAAAGGGGATAATCTAGGTAACTGCAGAGCAGTTAATCTGATTTCACTCTCCAGCAGAGAAATACTAAAGTTGATATGGGATTCAATTAATGAAAATTAAAGGTAGAACTATAATTAACACCAGTCTATACAGTTTTATAAGAACAGCTCATGAAACAAATTTAGTTTTCCTATTTGACTTCATCATGTTTGTACAGCTCATAATTTACTTAGATTTATTAAGGTTTTTGACTTCAGATGGAAAATTAACTCTTCAAAACATCCCTCATGCACATATTAAATGGTTTAAAAGCAGGATGGCTGATGGGCAAGAGAGATATCAGTAAAAAAACATCATCATCAAAGGCAGGTGGCACTGGAAGGACTCTTCTGGATTTGTTATATGAAGAATACTCACTAAGGAATGCATCTCTAAACTTGAAAAAGGGATTTGGAGAGGCTTGATAGGCTGGAAGGCCTGCAAGCAGGTCTCCATGAACCCACAGAAGTCTATAAGGAAAAAGGGAAATCTATTTTCTTGTATTTTTCTTGTATGTATAAAGACAGAAGTAATCAGGATGAGAGAGAGCTGATGCTTCTACCATGAGTTGTAAAATAAAATAAATAGTTGTAAAATAAAAACAATACCTCTGTACTCTGCCTGTTGAAACATGCAACAGAAGACTATACTGTTTACAGAAAAGGGATACAGAAAACCTGTGTAACCTAGGCAGAGGTGCCTCAGCCGTATTGGAAGAGGTATCAGTGACTAAAGAGCTTTCTGATTCTGTAGAAAGATTAAATCAGGTATAGTCATACAGCTGATTGCACACAACTTTTTCATATCAAGGCTGATTACCAGAAGCAGTGATAATTTCTCCAGCTTCAGGTATTTTCCAGCAAATCCTAGATGTGCTCCTCCAGGTGCTCTGCATTTCATGCACAAGCTGTAGTACGGGAACAAATTGGTTAAATATAGATTTCGGTACACAGGAGTTAAAAATTAAGAAGGCAACATTCTTCTTAGTCTTTCAAGTTCATGAAGATACACAAAACACCTTTATCAGTTTTCATGAAACTCTGCAAAAATGGCTCTTCTCACTTCGGTAGTTTGAGGCACATTTGCACGGCACAGGGCAAGAAAGAGAATGAAGATGCTTAAAAGTTGTTTATCTTGGGAGAAATGCAAAATCACAGGGGAAGTCCTAGGGTGATATAAGCTTTGTATTTCCCCTAGTAGCAGAGGTGTTTGGATGTTTGGCTTTTTAAGTGTGGTGCAGAAACACCACACAGAGACCACCAAGCGAGAGACTGAGGTTTGAACTCTAACCATCATTTTATAAAACATCCTTGTTAAAATAAACCTCCTGGTAAAGACATAGATCATAGTTTGTTGGAAAGAAACTTCAATTAACTTAGTTGCAGCTGTAGGACAAATCTCTCCCTTCACTAAATAACCTTTCAGCTGATTCTGATTCTTTTTGACATATTAATGCTCCGTGTTTAAGAATTCTCCTCAGTTCTCAAATTAATACCACCCAGTCTTTCACTAATAAAACAATCTTTTCCCTTTGCCCTTTCTAAGTTGAACCGTATGCAAATTATATCCAAAGACATAGTCCTTGGATTGATTCCCTGATGACGGAAGGGTAATTTGCTTTCTCTGTGTCAGGTAATGCCACCCTTACACAGGTGCTTGAGCACTGGTTCAATTTTCTTGATTGTCAGTAGTGATGACATCTGTTAGCCTGATTTTATCCCAGGACTATGCAAGGATTTTGTTATTTTACAAAGCTTATGCACCAGATCTTTGCTGATGCTCTTGCTGCTGGAAAATGCATCATCACTTGAATGCTGTTGAATACACCATCTAGATTTTAAAAAGAAGTCTTGTCTTTCATGGCAAATACAGGGTAGTGTGAGCTAATCGACAGATTGTCCAAAAGCCAGAGAGAAGTGTGTCATGACAGTGTCTTAGAACAGACAGGGAAGCGTGTGCCATCAATTCATCAGATGTCAGTTTAAAAATAATCACTTGATGGCTTATTACCCTACAGCCCTAACAAGAGTGTTTTGAAAATTATGTCTTTTATGTGATTTTTTTCATACATGAAAAAAAAATCGTCCTTGAACACTCTTAGAGATGCCCAGACTTCCTCCAAATTGAGGGAGTGCCGATATCCAAATGCTCAAAGCCACTATATGACTGGTCAGCAATGAAATCTCTTCCATGGGAAGATTACAAGATCCACAATTTTCAGAAGAGAAACAATAGGCCTTTCCTTGGGATGTACAATGGTTACCTTTACACATAACGAACTGTCAGAATTCTGGCAGAGCTCTGAAGTAACCAAGGTAAAGTCTTCACCCATTCTTTCTTCAACCTGTCCTTTATGCTGGGGTAGCAGTGATAGTAGCAGTGATTGCTCAAGTTGTCTTCCACAGCATGGACCTGCATTCCCTGATGTGGGCAAACTCAGTGGAAAAACTCCTTTTGTTCCTCCTCCACACTTAGTCTTTTCCATAGGAACTGAATAATTACTGGTTTGAAATTTATTATTATTATTAATATAGCTTCCAGAGTCCCCAGTCACAGTTAAGGGCCTTTTGGACCTGAGACTCTATGAAAACACAGCATAAAGTCTTTGCATAAAGACTTCACAGTGTCAATGGATACAAGAGGAGCAGAGCAGAAGAGAAGTGAATGACTTGTCTAGGTAATTCAGCAGGTCAGAATAACTTACAAATCTCTCTTGTCCTCCAAACCCTGCATATTCATTCATGACAGCACAATTCAGCAGACCTCTTCTAAAATGCTGAAAGTTCAGTTTTGTGATTTGCTGTAAAAATGACTGATTAAAATAAAAATGGGGAAAGTCTTCTGAAAACCAATGATCTTTCTCCCCTTAAATAAAGAAATAATCCATCTGGTCAGGATGGTTCCTGAAATATGTTGTTGACATATTCAGAGATAATCTGGGAATTTAAATATTTTCAATTGCTTCAAATAATATTGTTGGCTGTTGTTTAACCCATGTGGCTCTGATAGCAAAGCAGTTGGTTCTAGCAGCTTTCAGACCTTTCAGAAAGACACAAGTCTGTCATTGTGTTTTGTACACAGAACCCAGCTGCTTGCCACTGTCTTTCTCTTCTCCATCTCCCATTCTTTTCTGGTAAGAAAAAAGACAGCAAAAAGGATGAATCCTCGTGTCTGGATTGCAGCAGTCTAGTCATCAAACCTGGAAACTTTCATCATTAACCAATTTTGTGGCAACATTTGCTGTGAAAGAATGAGATTTTTAAAATTAAACTTCTTTACAGGCAATAAAGCAAATAATGAGACAGGGAATTGACAGCTCAGGTAAAGAAGCACTAATAGATCGGGTTACTCAGAGCCCTGTCCAACCTGTTCATGAATGTTTCCGGGGATGGGGCATCCACCTTCCTTCTGGGCAGTCTGTGCCAGGTTTTCACCACAGTCATTGTAAAAAATTTCTTCCTTATATCTAATCTGAATCTACTGTCTTCTAGTTTGAAACCACTACCCCTTTTCCCATCACTAAAGGCCCTGCTTAAAACTTTGTGTCTATCCTTTTTATAAGCCACCTCAAAGAACTGAAAGGCCACAGTGAAGGTGTCCCCAGGTCTTCTCTTCTCCAGGCTGAACAACCCAAATTCTCCCAGGTCAATGACAATTTTCTCTGTACTATCTTATGTCCTGCCAGTGCTACAGATTATGCAGTATTTCTTATATTTACTTTAGTACCTTAAGAAGAAAGAAACCTCAGAAGACTACAGAAATTCAATAAGGTGTTATTCATTGCATGCTGCATATAAAACGATAAAATGTATTACAGTAAATTGAAAAAAAGACATGGATATGGACTGATACGTAATTAGACGTCTCAAAATGCATTTATTAAATAGTTAAAAATGAATAAAGTTAAAATAGAAAATGAATGATTTTTCAAAATGAAAAGGAAAAAGAATGAAAAAGATATTTTCACTGGTCTAGCTGTTGTGAGAGTTTAAACTCTAAAATAACCATATTTAGGGAAATTTGTTTTCCAGAACATTCCCATGATTCATGAATATGAGATCTCACATACTACATTTAATATGAATGTGATCTTGCACAGAGAACATGAGGACATGTAGAAGGACTTCTCACTATTTTTGAGGATGTAGGAGACTATCTTCATTATCCTTAAAGTGGAGACTTCTGGAGGCACTAAATAATTATTGGCGATGAATAATAAGGAATCATATCATAGAATCAGAGAATGGTTTTGGTTCTAAGGGACCTTTAGCATCATCTAGTTCCATCTCCCTTCCCTGGGAATGGACATTTTCCCATAGACCAGGTTGCTCAGAGCCCCATCCAGCCTGATCTTAAACACCTGTAGGAAGGAGGGGCCCACAATGTCTCTGGGTGACCTGTTCCCCTGTTCCAGTGCCTCACCACCCTTATAGTAAAGAATTTTTTCCTAATATCTCGTCTAAATCTACACCTTTTCAACTTAAATGGCTGCAGGTTGCACCAGGGAAGGTTTAGATTAGATATTAGGAAAAATTTCTTCACTGAAAAGATGGGAAGGTTGTGGGCCTGTCTACCCAGGGAAGCGGCAGAGTCAAATCCCTGAAAGTGTTCAAGAAGTGTGTGGATGTAACAGCTGGGGACATGGTTTAGTGATGAATAAAGTAGTGCTGGGTTAACAGTTGAACTCTATGAACTTAGAGGTCTTTTCCAACCTTAATAATTCTATTATTCTGTTCAATTCTACGATGCAACAAGAGAGCCTACAGCTTTGCTCTCATTCCCAGAAGAGAAATGAGACACCTGGCTCTTGGGAAGCAAGGCAGTAGTCCATATCAAAGCTTTAATGTGTTATGCAAGGACTTTCTTCACAGAAATCTGGAGGCCACAAAGGAGAAAGGAAACACTGGAAGCTAAAAATTGAAAAGTCAGCAATCATCCTAAAATGTGATGTATTTTTTCTTTCGGAGCTACAGAATTTCCAGGCACAGAAGAGCAGCAGGTCTCGTGCTACTGGGCACATATACATAATGATGACAGGAAGTGATCATACACCAAAAGCTTCAATTAAAGAAGTAGTCAGACAAACTTCACTTTTCTTCAAATTTTATTATCTTTCCTTTCACCCTCAAGGACAGCAATTTGTGAACTCAGCTTTAAAGTGAGTAAAGGAGTTCAGAAGTTTTGCTTTACAGGGTGGCCTCAAGGCTTAATGTATTAATGTCTGTCTCAGAGTAAGTTCTCTTCTCATCCACACAGAAATGGATAAATTCACCTTTCCTTCAAAGTGAAATGGGCACCAGCTCTCATTAACATGGCATTTAAGCGCACACAGCAGGTGTCATCCTGCTTACAAGGAAATGTCATATTTTGGAAATGTGCTCATTAATATTAATTATAAATACCTACATTCATGAGAATGAATCCTGAGTTATTCATCTTCCTTTAAAATTATGTAACAGAGAGAAAAAAAGGAAGATACGTGGCAACATATATGATAGATAGATAGATAGATAGATAGATAGATAGATAGATAGATAATGATGGAGCATCAGATCTCACCCATCATCTGGGTCTTAGATAGCCCAACAAACCTCTCCCTGATTTCTTATGCTTTCCTCTTCCAAACTGATTTCTTCACAGTAAGGCAAGGAGAAAATATTATATCATCTCCATTTGCACTTCCAAATTCAAGACATCGTGTGGCATTATGAGATGAAACTTGAGGGATATTGGCCCTGAGTTATGCTGAATCTAAGTTTTCTATAACTATTACAAAAGGAAATAAAGATATTTGCAGATTCACTTGATTTTTTTTTTGTTAAACCATAGATCCTACTAATGAAAGAATAAACAACCAGCCATTGTATTTATGAGCCCATTAAAGGGACCATCTAAAAAAACTGCAGTTAAAGTCTGTTTATCATTGTTCCTGTACACTGTTTCCAGAAGCTTAAATTAAATGAGCTATAAAACAGGAAAACAAGCTATTTCCAAACAATCCTCACAATTTAAATAATAATTAACAAATAAATCTAACTATAAAAAGGAATAACAAATAAGAGATGGACCCCCAATCAGGAGAGGCTGCCTGCCTAACTGTACCAAGGGCCCCAAAACCAACCTGGCACAGACAAGAACCAACAGGTTGGTTTCCATGGAGTTGTGCCAGTGCCACGCCAACTCTTAGTGCAGCTAGAGCAAGTTAATAGCCTGCTCCAGTGGAGATCAGTGAGCAGAATAATCCACCATGCTCTGCTCGAGACTGAACAGTGGAGGGAAGACAGAGTCTTCATTAAGAGAGGGTGCAGATGAGACTGGGGGTATCATTCCCTAGAAGCTGTCAAAAAACATGTAGATAAGGCAACTGGGGTCATGGTTTAGTGGTCAACATGGTGGTGCTGAGCTAATGGTTGGACTTGATGACCTTGGAGGTCTTTTCAGCCGGAAAAATTAAATGTCCTTCGCTGGGACAGTTTTCGTACAGTAGATATTGCATTTTGCAACAGTTGGCCTTATCAATACCAAAGTTATTTGTTGACTTGAACTGATAAGTAAAAGAAGTACAAGTAGCAAAAAGTGCTTACAACAAAAGTGACCAAACTTGCTTCTCAGATATCAGAAGTATCTTAACCCCTGTGTAGAGAAGAATGTAACATCAAAAACCCCACAGGTCCTATTTCAGATATTGTCCCTTCAGCTATTCCTATTACCTGCCTTAGACATTCCCTGGAAAGTATTCTGTTTTGAGATGGTCACAGCCTTCATTTGCTGTCAAATTACTTCATCTGCTTGTGAGTCTGGACCCTAATATAATTTGACCCATGTGTAAATTTTACTTGCTCCTTTCAGTACCTAAATATTTGCAAAACTGTGACTTCGACTGCTGACCTAATTCCACTCCTGACGACCAACCTGGGGAACTGACAAATATTCCAAACATACTCTGAGAAGGATCAAAAATTTTTCCCTCCCCTGAAGCAGCAGTAACAAAAGCACTGCTGAAGCATTAACAAATACACCTCTGACTTATGTTAAGGAAAATGTAACAGGCTTGGAAGGAACATCAAATAAATGATCATGTTAGCATTAGAAAAGATTAAATAAGTCACAGTACATTAAATTACTTTTTCTGTCTTTGTATACTCCTCAGGTGCTGCTAAAAACCAAATGACACAATTCAGTTTTCTAGGGAAAAATCCTTAGAGCTAAAAGCTGGAATTTGCACAGTCCTATGGGAATTGAGACTGTAGCATTCAAAACACTGACTTTGTACATGAATAATGGGGATATTCAGTGAGTGAGATGTTTTTATATCAACAGGTCTTAGTCTTTATATTTAAAACATATCTAGCTTGAGAACAAGTCCATAAGTCGCTGTTTATGCTCAATATTATGCCATCAGGGAGCACTAGAATGAAAAGTTCATTTAAAAACAAGCTTTCAAGGCAAGATATTTGTGTCATGTGATCAGATATACGGGTAGAGAAAAAAAGGTTTACTACGACCTAAGTAAAGGTGCTCCTTTGAGTTGTTTCACCTCACTGCTGGGTATTCACATTGTCTCGATTTCATCAGTTTGATGGTCAGCTGATGATTCTCCAATATTCAGAGACAGATTACAGCCTGTAGCTGTTATTTTAGCTCTTCATTACCAGTCGAAAAAGTAGTAGCTGAGTGTTTAACTTCTTTAGGAGTAATGTAGTGACATGCCTTTGCAGACCTCAATTTTAATAATTTCAATTTTAAAAAAAAAAAGAGGCAATTCATGTATTTAGTCCAATTATTAAGATATTGAGTGCATCCTCTCTGAAAGCACTGAGATGCTTTAAGATAGTAGTAATTTTGCTGGATAAACAAAAGTTCTATTCCTTCTGAGGAACAGAAAAAAATGTTCCCAGTGACATGATGAACTAAGCAATCCTCAGCTGAGGGTTATAAGGAATTATATAAGGTTCAGATTGCTTGGGTCATACTCTTTGGATGTCCCAGCATTTAGTTCAGAATGCATTGCGTGGTAAATGCTACAAGCAAATGTTATAATAGGATTATAATTGGAATTTTTTTTTTACCTTATAAAATGGCGGAGGCCAAGATTGTTGTTCTACTTTATTTCTAGAGGGCTTTCCATAAGTGTGCAGAATTCAAGTGATTTTTTTTATTTATTTTGTTTAAACAAAGAAACTATTTATCAGAGTTTGAATAAAAATGTGGGGTTTTTTTCCCCAAAAATTCTTAGAAAGTTGAATTTTTTATTTTTTAGCATCTTCAGTTGTTTTCAACTCTAGTTTGTCCCGTGCCATGCTTTTCCCAGCAGACCATGGCTTCACAAGAAAAGAATCAACAATAAAACCCAGATTACCTGTCCAAAACAGAGGTTACATTTATTTAGATAAATTACATTTATGCTGCATATAGACTGATAAACATAGCCAGAAATTTTCCTCAGGGACTGGAATTCAATCATCTCTACAGGTAGGCTTTTTAGGAATCCCTGGCCATACTTTTGGCCCTGAGCAATTTCTGGGA
Source organism: Rhabdornis inornatus (assembly GCA_013397075.1). NCBI lineage: Eukaryota > Metazoa > Chordata > Aves > Passeriformes > Rhabdornithidae > Rhabdornis > Rhabdornis inornatus. The sequence continues at coordinate 2,599,105 of VWZS01004485.1, read as the reverse complement.
ATTGTTCAGAAGCTAGCAGGCATCAGGGATCATTCTCAATAGGAAGTTTGGATGCAGGCATCATGTAATTGAGGCTGAAAGGTTTTAACATTATGTTCATACCAGTAGTCCTTATCACCAGAAAACAACCCTTAGCATATTTATTGTACTAGTAGATAGGTAGCCAGAGAGTCCAGGTATTTGAGATAAACATAAATTTTCTTGTTGCAATACATTTTAGATATAAGAAATATTCACATCCTATGACCATAAGACAATTGTTTACATAGCCAGTGCCCTGCAGCTGCACTTCAATTAATTAAGGGTATCGTTATCTGATTATTTTTCATTGTCAAAGGATCTCTGTTTAAGGAGAAAACAGCCTTTGTGGGTACAGAGTTAAGCACCTATTGTGTAGGTGTGAGTTATTTAGAGTTATTCTTGAGATCAAACGTTGCATGACTGCTCCAGTTTTGCCCAGATTATGTTGGCTTCATAGGATTTCTCTGTCTACTGAGTTGCAATGAACATCTTTCAGTGTAACAGCTCTTAGGGTATCTGGATTTTTTTCTTTAAAGTACCAAACTTTGGGAGCCCTTGATCACATGAAAATCTTCAGTTTCAGAGTTGCTAATGGATTTTTCTAAGCTTTGTGATTTCGGGGAGTGGGGAGGGGGGTAAGGGAATCATCAAAATGCAAATATTGCAGTCTTCAAAGCGCTTAAGAAATAGTAGAGATCTGTATGCTACCTACTCATGTATCTTACTCAGACTCCAGGCTAGTGGTGGGAGAGGAAATGTGGTGTTACTTATGCATGTTTAGGCAGTGTAGCAGTGCATCCTAGTCCCAAGTATACCATGTTATACATGTCATATATATATTATATATATATTTTATATATATATATTAGTTATATATGCTGGTAATAATTTATGTGTTTGCATCAGTTTATATGCTGCCTTCATAGCACATTTCAGTAGAGCTAACCTCCCTGGAAAATGGCTACCTCTGGTCTCCAACATTTTTTCCTAATCAAAAACGCTTTTGATTTTTTTATAACTACATCAGAAGAAACTCAAAAATATTTTTGAGAGAGACTTATTTTTACAGCAAATCTCCAAAGGAGGCTTTTTTTTTTACTTTCATGCCATACGAGCCATTCTTTAATTCCCTAGGTCAGCATGTGAATACAATTGTTGATAAACAGCAGGCAAAAGAAATAGACAAAACTGCTGCTGTGTAAAGGTTTTATCTGCTTTAGTATCATTTGTTAAACAAGTGCTTTGCATATTTTAGATAGGTTTTGATAAAATGCTTCTTGTCTTTGCTGCTACATGACCATTAACTGACTGACCATGTAATAAGCGTAAAAGTTCAGTAATTATATGCTTGATTAGTGAATATTCTTTTCTGAGCTGCACTACAAAGTCATTTAATTTATATTATGGTCTATTACCCCATTCTTCTCTACTAATGCACCGTGTCTGTGTATAGGTACCCATATATGTGACCTGGGATCACCATCTAAAAATGTAGCAGCAGCCTACTCCCCAGGATACATCAGTTGCCCACATCATGAGACATTTTTAAGTATATAGTTTATTTTCTTTTATTTGATTATTGGCAGACACGACTGCACTCTGCTGGTTGCTCTGCCTTCTCTACCAGCTACTTGCACCAAGACCCTGAACTCTCTCTCATGCCCTCATGACTACACTGACGCAGTGGCATAGCTGCTATTCCCATTTTTGACCAGGAGTCGACAACTCAACTGCATTAATTGTCTCCTCCTTTATTTGTCTCTAAGCCTAAGTCTCTATCTGTTCCCAAGTCTGCATCCTCACACCATCCCACTTGCACAAGGCAGGCTGGAGGGAAGGCACTGAGTGTGCTAAGAGCAAATATTTACATCGGATCAAAACAGAATTGTTGTTTGTACCCTTCACATGTGATTATCTCCATCTGTCAATTTTACAATATTCTTCCTAAAACCTTGTGGTTTTTTTAATGTACAGTGATGTTCTTTCACCAGTACAACTTTCTTTTTCTTTCCTATATTATTTGCATCTTGCAAATTCAGTATCTCACTAGCTACCATATGAATCAAGGAGATGAATATTTTCTTTAAATAAAATAGCATCTGCTTCACCTTTTTTATTTTTAGATTTCTGGAATACATGCAAGAACGTGTATTTGGTCTTGATCTGGTTAGTTAAGTGCTCTCCTTAAATGAGTCTTCGTTTCTTGAAAATGGTCATCTTTGTTTCTTTGCTTCATCTGCATTTTATGAACTTCTGTCCAATAATTATTTGAACAGATTTTTTTTTATGATATCATCTTTCTAATGGTTTCTAAGTCATCTCTCTTACTTATCTCACGTTGCTCACCATCTCCTCATCACCACCTTTTCCAGCTTCATGTTTTACACTGTCATTTTTTCTTATCTTCAGCAACCAAAAGCCCTCTAGAGTGATTGTTCTTTGTCCCTGAAGGAATCACCCATGTCACTGCCTTTCTCGTCTCCTTCAGCTGGTTCCCCACAGACTTAAAATAGGATATTCTGGCTTTGGGTACAACAGAATGCTCTCACTGCATGCTCACATATTTTAAGGGAAGCATTAAAACTGTCCTTCGGTCTTAAAAATTGCTCTCAATGTCATATGCATGGTGAGAAATATTTTCATTTGGAAAACTTGAGCATTTTACACCTTATATCATGCAGCACATCAGGGAACACAAAAAGTATTCCATTAATTAAATTTGACCCTCTTTGACATAGCATTTTCATACTGCAGGACTTCATTATCGTACATAGTAGTACATGTAGCATATGTGGAAAACAGCACAGTTACTTTAGAATACAATTATTTTGATTTTGACGGAGCCAAGGCTTGCCTGTGTTTGGCAAAATGGTGCTTGTCCTTAGCTGACACAGAGAAGATCAATTTCTCAGTAACTTTTGCAGAGTTATAACAATTTGCATCAAGTAAAATACTGTCAGTGCCTTCTGGGGAATAAGAGACCAATACAAAGTTCTATTTGACCTTTCCAAGGAGGGCATTATTAAAGATTTATTCCTTCCAGAATTCTAATTGGCTTCTTTTGGTGACCTTTCTGGATAATGGTGATGTTTTTCTCAAACTTTACAATGCTCTCAGGTAGGGAATTCCTTCACTGCTCTGACACAGCAACTGAATTCTAATTTGCATCCTAACTCCACAACTTCCTTTCTCAATAATTTCATGCTGCAGTCTTGAGCAAGGCGATTTTTGCTGTGATTGTTTTCATAGATGTTTTATCTCTTATTCTTAAATCCTGAAAACTTATGATCAGACCAGATTCAGGGAAGTGTCTAACGAAACAGAAAATTCCTACTAAGATGGAAAAAGCATATGAGTAAGAATGCACTGCTAGTGACCAGCTTCTTAATTGCTATTGCCTACACCTGTTTTTACTTCGTTCTGTGGAACCAGACTTGGCCTCTGTCTTCCATCTATGGGGTGCATGTCCCAAAGTTGATTATGTTCTTTCCTACACCAGAATTTCTCCAACTGGCAGCTATTAGCTTTAATCTAAACTGAAGCTAGGAAACTCTGGGAATTATCTGCAGTATGGGTGACATGGGTAGAAACTTTCGAGTTGATCAGCTTTATTTTTCAGATACACCTGCTTATGAATCTTTTCATCTTCATTATGAGGCTGTAAAGATGGAGCCAGACTTCTCTCAGTTTTTTCCAACAAAGTGGCAAAAGGCAACAGACGCAAACTGAATTAAAGGAAATCCTGTTTAAACACAAAAAAAATAAGTTTTATTCTGCAAGTTGTCAAAGTCTGGAATAGGTTGTCCGAAGAAGTTATGGAGTGTTCATGTGGAGACTAGACACAGCTTTGAGAAATCTGATCCATCTGACCCTACTTTATAACCTTCAAGGCCAAGGATCTCACTAGACAAAGCCCTGAGAAATCTGTTCTAGATGATGTTGCTTCGAGGTCTTCAAGATCACAGACTTCATTAGGTCAGTTCCAGCCCTCATGATTCCTTATTTCATTGCTATAAACAAAGTAGCAGTAAAAAAATCTTGCTGCATTTTCTTTTTCCTGGAAAATAATTTGATTTCTTTCTCCATCTGAAATGTGAATAATTTTTTTGATATTAAAGACTATGGAATTTTTATTTAAAACATTAGATTTATTTTTTTCCTACCTGACTGATTTCTAGTCCGAACAGAAAATATTTTTATTGAGATTTTACGAAGGTGAGTTTGTTTCCTACCATTCTACCATGACCAGAATTACTTGTTTAGCCAGAACAAAACCTCTAAACAAAAGTTAAAGTTCTGTTGCTTTGTATATTATCTCTCATTTTTACCGTTCATTTCAGTAGTAAAATATGCGGCCTCCTGCCAGCATTATTGTGGCAGTGTCCCATATGAATGTTAAGCAGGCAACAATGATGCACTATAATTACAGTGCTTGAAATGATTGCAAATAAATTGGCACTCCAATTATAGATGCATGAAAGAGGCTCCAGTATATCACAGTCAGTCCATTAATTTCTGAAATAGCTCAGGCAATCGCACTGTTTTAGTGACATTGGTTACTCGCCACTGCAATGAATCACAGTGAACAGTGGTAGGGCCCTGGAAATTAGCAAGTTGAAGGACATTTGGAAACAAAAGAACTACTCCATGCTACTTTGTGCCCCGAAGAGAAAATAACCTCCGTGAGCAATATTGAAACCTATTTGCTGCATTTTGAGGAAGAAAATGTTAATGTAGCTTTTGGTCCCACCTGATGTCTTCAGTCAATTTACACAGTATTCCAACTGAGCATGAAAATAATTTTATGGAAATCTGCACAGTAAGCACATCCACATTTCTACAGTGTACTACAAACATTTTAGTGGGAAACACAGGACTGCAAATGTAAACACTACATGTTATGTTTGCTTATCTCAGCAGGCTATTGCTCTTAAGATAACACATTATTAACTTGGTACTGGTAAACCAGTCCAGGTGATTTGGGAACTGGGCCTATGACTAACACATATGGTGAACACCATCTATACAGAAACTTCATATTTTCTGTGGATAGGTTCATCCCTGTTGCCCCTTTAGTTCACTCTGAGTCTTAAAAATACTTTGTTTTCGCCTGACTACCTGCTGTGAAATGTTACTGTCAACTCATCAGTAGCACAGTTTCTCTGAGGCTGCATCACAAAAAAGGAAAAAGGAAGAAATAACATCACTGAAGTAGAGAAGAGAAAGACTTGTTTCCATTCAGGTGTCTACCAATGGCCCTGCGGCTGGTCCCCACCAGCTCTGTCATAGCCAAGATGGGGAGGTGGAAAGAGATATATGAGCTCCAGAATTCCAAGGTCCTTCACTCACTGTGTAGTTCAGTCTATCCAATTAACCAGTCTGAAAATTGAAATACTTTCAGTCTCCTCCAGCATGCACTGGGTAGTGGAAAGGCTGGTCACACGATATCAGCCCCATTCCAGTAGGAGGATGCTTCTCGGCACTGGAAATAAAGACCAGCATCTGAGCACCCAAAACAGTCTTACAGATTCAAACTTTTCAACAGGAATTTTAAACTAGCATAAATATTTATAAAAAATTAAAATAAACTTCAAACAATTGCTAAAAGACTAAAGCAAGTTATTGCTACCAAGTCATCAGGCCTGAAATTCCAATTTAAGACTTAGTAATTCCCCACTGCTTTCTCAAGAATTTTTAATTATGTCACTCCAGATTAGCAAGCAAGCAATGTTAACAACTACTCTCTGTAGTTTTTTAAAATAACTGAAAATATAAAATTCTGATTTAAGTAATTTTTATTTTATGCTCATAAATAGAGTAGGCAAACATGAAGTGCAGATTGAGAACAAAACTAATGCCACCATACTCTGTGGATACTTTTTTAGGAAACTATTGTAATATATTTTGCAAAAAAAAACCCCAAACTGAACACACCTTGGAATTTTGAGTATCTTCTGCAACAACAAAATAGAGCAATCAAGATGACTGGGATAAGATGGAAAGTGTGGTTTGTAAATGTTCTGTGGGAATTTGAAGGGGAGGGAGGGAAAATGGAATTCAGCTTAATAAAGAATTTAATAACAGAAATCCAAGTAATGTCTACAAGGTTTAACAGAAAAAAAACCCAAAATAATTCTTCAAACAAGCATACACGTTGTCCGTGATGAAATTCAAAGTGTGACTAGTAAATTGAACTTTATTGATCAGATTATATTGGATATTTACCTCAAACGTAACATATTTGTTCCGTAGGGCGGGAAAAAGACCACCCAAGTTGGCTACAAATTGTTTTGTCCAGTAGATCTCAAATGGCAGCTTTCATCAACCTTTATGGGGTTCTGCAGAAATCAGGAAGTCTATATTTTCATCACATTTTAAAAGGAACTATAAAACCACTGGTTACCACACCAGCAGCAGGCACAGTGTGTTCAATCATACTGAAAATGGACATGTAAATGAAGACTGCTTCAGAGCTTTTGGGTAGGGATTTTTTAATGCAGGTGCATACAGATTATCATAATAGATTCATGCAGTGTCCTGAGTTGGAAGGGATCAAGGATCATAGACTCCAACTCCTCCAAACATACACATCAAGCACTAAGAAAGGCAATTTTGATAGGAATGGGAGACTTTAAACTGAAAAGTCACGTTTCTGAAAGACTGAGGGTTCATCACGAACCAAAGGAGAAATTAAGACAGCAGTGTGTTTGAAAATCTACTTCAGAGCTTTGAGCTTATCAAAATCTTTTCCTTAGTTCAGGAAGCTTGAGTTTATCTGTGTAGTTCATCTCTCATAGAAGTCAATGAAAAGCCCATTCTCAAATTTGTTAAGAATCAGACCAAGTCCAGAAGAGCACTTTACATTTTTGAAGTGCTCTACGAAGATTAACTAATTGAATCCCTATCATTAGAAACTTCTTTGAGAGGGGGAAAAAGGAAAACATCCTCTTTTTAAGTCATTGCTTGCCCCAACCTTTCACACTAAACCTAAAATCCCATGACTAAAATGAAAAAGCTTTTTATTTTTGACATTTCATTCCCTGTTCCATTGACTTGGATCAATGTGTTTTAAGGAGGTCACTGTCAAATTGCCAACTTTTTAGATGTACAATTTAAGCCTAATTAAAGGTTTGATAGAACTCTCTCAGTAAAATTAACTCATTCAAATAGGAGATAATTTAAGATCGTTCACTAAGGACCTTTTCTACTTCCATACAGAACATAAAATTTTTATTTCATCCTACAATATGAATTAAAGTTGATAAAAGAGGTGTGGGGTTTGTTCCAAACTTAGGGATTTATATAAAATGGACAAGTTAATACTATTCTTTCCCTTTAGTGGTACTATGAATTATGTTTCTAGTAAATTTGCAGAACTTTAATATACTATAGCTTTCTTAAAATACCTTTCAATCTTCTTGCTATCTCTTGATTTTGGTATTGTGAGAGTTTCCTTGTCCAGAGCTATTTGAAAAACTTCTCTGATTCTTATTAAAAGTGGTACCTCAGAGAAAAAAAACAACTGTCACACAATAGTTGGATGGGGGTTTTTCTGCCTGGGAAGTCTTAAGACTTACACCAGGAAAACATTTAAATCTAAATGCTGCAAAACTATGTTATCCTCTGTGTTTGCTTACTTACCTGCAAAACCAGTTTGTGAGTTCCTGTTTGTTCAGCATTCAGTACCAAACTGCCTGACCTAGAACATTGTTTGTTTGCCAGATTGCTTATTTTGACTCCTAAGTGTTCTATGCTGATTTTGATGGTCTATTCCTGATGTATTAAGTGTGAGCTCCTGTTCCCACATACAAATGACAAATGTTATCATAGCATGTTACAAGCCAGGATTTGAACCCTTTATTCCCCAGACACCAGTTACATTGTCAGGAAATGCCTGACACTGACATGAGAAGTTTCTGGGGATCTCTCTTTAATATTTCAGGAACATCTTGAGACATGCTGAAAGATATAGTCAGGTTGGATGGGGCTCTGTGCCATCTGGTCTGGTTGAAGTTGTTTGTGCTCATGGCAGGGGGATTGGACTAAATGGCCTTTAAAGGTCCCTTCCAACCCAAACCATTCTATGATTCTAAATGAGCAGGTTTGGTTGGGGAATGGAACCGGCACAGTTTAAAAGGATTAAATTCTTTAGTATTGACTAGTTTGCCAAAAATAACCTGGTGCCCTTCAGCTGGTGGCAGACAAGGTTCTAGTATTTAAATCACTAATGGACAGGAGCAGGGAGCAAACAGCAAAAGGAGTATAATTGATGCTTGTCTTGCACGTACGTACATGGCATTTTCTGCAATGTCCCAAACATGTCCCAGTAGCCAGTTCAGTGACGGAATTCTGAGTCAGATGCAGCTTTGATCTGACCGGCTTGTATATCCCTACATATATTTACAACTGAAATATTGTAGCTGTCTGGGAGAACACTCTTAATGTGCCTAAGTGCAGAGTCAGACAGAACAGCAGACATCCCCTTTCACATTTCTGTTTCTACTTTTTGACACTTGGAAGTGTTACATGTAAGAGCTGAGGTATCAGTGAAATATGCCTAACTATATATTGATATACATGCAGTATATAGCATATTTTATATATATATAGGCAAAATGCATACTATATAGGTCAGCATGCATACAATTGACCATATCTAGAAGCCTGTTCCTAAGCATCTGATCTTCTGCTTGACTTACCAATTGTTGACCATTTAGTGTAGAAGCATCAGATGATTCTTCAGAGTTGACTAAAAGTATAAACAAAATACCTGCACTAGACCTAAATATAGAAGAACTTAGCTGGGGTCTCTTCTGTGGAGAACAGTGGAGAGGAATCTCCATTTCAGACCTCATTTACAGCTCTCTGCTTCAATTTTGGAGTGCCTGTCCTAAGCCCTGCCTCACAGGAACAGCTCTGCTGGACTCTGAGCAGTTCTTGTCCTTGTGTTATGTGCAGCTCTAAAGCTTGTGTGCCATTGCTCTCATGAACAGCCATACTAAGACACTCTCTCCCACTTCCTGGGAAAGGAAAGACTTGGTCCACCACTATTACAATTATAAAATATGAAGAAATCATCATTTGTCAAATAAAATATCTCATGTTTTCTGACTCAGGAGGCAATTTTATTTTTTTCATTGAGAAAAAGTCTGGAATCCATGCATGAATTCTGCAGTTACACATTTCTGGCTAGACTCAAGTAAGGCAAATTTTGCTAAGTATGTACATGCACTTAATGAGAGAAAAAAAATTGTTTATTTGCTTACAGCTAATTAATTGAGAAAGAGAAAATAACTGCTAAGGAACATGTTACCCAAATACTTTTCTACAGATTGCACAGTCTTTTACTTTTCATTTAAACTGAATTCCTCTGTTTTCCCTCTTTTCTGCCCTGTCAGAAGCAAGGGCCTGATTCAGAGTACGGTCAAGCCAAGAAAGACCTTTCCATGGATTTCCATGCACTATTACTGCAGTGTTTGGACACCTCACCTGAAAGTTACCATCAGTCTCTGAGAGGCTGGACTAGCTTCTGTGGACATCATCTTCCCTCTAGGTAAACCACTGCATTTTGTAGACAATACAAGAACAACAAGGACGTATTCTGAAGTACTTAGTAAAACCTTAAAGTAACCTTAGTAAAAACTCAGAGTATTGTAATTCTGCAAATACTAGCATCTTACAGTTGTTTAATACAGTTCCCATCTCTCAAGTACTCATCTGAATCAAAGCTGAACACTAAACATTTTGAGGCTACAAGAATAACAGCAGTTTCTAAATCACCCAAGGATGACACAATTTTAGAAAAAGTGCATTTATTCACTGTTTCCAACTATGCAGTTATATTAATGGAGATAGGGAAGAACAGGACATTCACACTCAGTGAATTTACAGTGGTAAATTATTGTAGTCCCCTATTTTAAATGCTAACCCATGTTACTTTTGACACAGGCATTTCAAGTGCTCAGCTTGTGACTGCTTATTTGCGCCTTTCAAAAGTTTATTAAGTCCTTGATCTAAGGTCACTAAACAAATCTGAAAGCTGTAAATGAGTTCAAATGCAGTATAACGGGAAGTTAATTTTCACTGCCCTGTTTCTAGATTAATCAGTTGAGGACAAAGATGAATTAAACAATATATTAACACACTGATATAGCAATACAGAAGCTGTATTTATCTATCTCTGAACCATCCACTCCAACAGCTTTATATTAATTCATTTTCTCCAGCTAAAGTAATACATGCCTTGAACGTAGTTACTGAATATCAGATAAAGTCACCCACATTACACCAGTAGCACTGAATGAACCAATTCCAACAGAACAATTTCTTCTGATGTTGGTTTTGTCTCAGCAAGAGAAAAAGAGAAATAGGCAGATTTGCAGTACCTTATTTACTAAAGTGCCAAATTCTTTTGCAAACCAGAACTAACTTGATACATGTTCCTATCTCTAAAAAACTCATTCAAGTAAAAAATATTACCTTTCAGAGAAGGATCAGAAGAAGGCTGAGGACCTGCTGTGCTCAGAGAAGAATTCAGGGAAACTTTCCAGTACTTAAAAGGGGCTTACAGGGTAGCTGGAGAGGGACTTTTGACAGGGGCATGCAGTGATAGGACAAGAGGGAGCAGCTTTAAACTGAAAGACATCAGGGTTAGTTTAGCTATTGAAAAGAAATTTTTGCTATGAGGGTTATGAAGCACTGGCACAGGTTGCCCAGATTGTTGTAGCCATTCCATCCCTGGAAGTGTTCAAGGCCAGGCTGGATGGGGGTCTGAGCATTCTGGTCTAGTAGAAGGTGTCACTGACCATGGCAGGGGTAGTGGAGCTAGATGACATTTAAAGGTCCTTTCCAAATTCAGCTATCCTATGATTCTGTGATTTCTAGAGATGGAGGGAAAAAATTCTTGTCTTGGATTAAAACAATCAAAACACTGAAATTCCCTTGAGAGATCCCACAATGCCCTGTATTTCCTCAACATAAAAAAGATAGTTCTCTCTCATGAGATACCAATGATTTCCACGTAGACAGAAGATTAGGTTCAGTAAGAGACCTTGAACCCAGCAGAGGAACAAAAACATGAGATGCTCCTGCTTTATTACGAAACAAAATTTTCTTCATAGAATATAACATGATTTATTGAAAATAAATTCTAATGGGTAGAATTTTATCTAACTCTAGATAAGAAGTTATAAAATCAGCTTGTCAATTCCTGTAGCAGTGTGTGACTCCTAAAATCAAGACACTCAACTTTGCCAAAGTGCAAGACAGCATAATTTCGAATTAGGTCACATTCACCAAAGAAGTCATGACATTGAGGAAAGCAAATTAGCATGGTTCCTGTGGAGCACCAGCTGCTGTTAGATATATACCTACCCTTTTCCATAGGGCAGCCTTGTGTGTTCCCCACTCTACAACTCCTCCTGAAAGGCACAGCAGGGTAGATCAAAGGATGTGCTGAGCCTCCATCTCTTGTGTGGGAGTCACAGAGAGGAGAGAAGCACTGAGGTGCCAAAGCAGGGTTTTTTCTAGGAATTGAGCTGAGGCTGGACAATAACTGTAAGGGCAGGGGAACAGTCAGTGACTGCTCAGGTGAGCTAGTGGGGAAGAAGACACAGCAGAGAGGCTCAGAGATGACTGCTTTGAGAGCAAGTGAAAGGCCACCATGTACTGACTTCTGGTCATCAGCATTGCCCAAGGTTAAGCACAGGAACTGGGCCAGTTCCTGTATTATTACCGTAAAGTAAAAGTATCAGACTCCCAAGCTAGAGGTGGTGTGATTTTATATGTCAGTCTTCAGTGCATGTTCCTTCCAACCTATTTCACCATCCGGGATCTTCAACACCTTGTTTGTTAAGGAGAGATTTCTATTTTTCTCTCCTGTTGGTTCTCCTTTGTTGTAGCTCAATAAGTAGGTACAGTCCCTAAATGTCAGTGAAATTACATTGACTCTGGGCAAACACAAGCATCAGTAGGAAGTCAGTTATGGAGGTGGTGTGCCCAATGCATCCACCCTCATCTTCAACATGGAGCAATGCCCCAGCATCATATTTTGACACGAAGCATCCATCTACACACTTCTCCCTTATGGCTTTAGATAGTGTAGAGTTGTGTTTTCAAAGAATCACAGAATGGTTTGGGTTGGAAGTGACCTTAAAGATAATCCCATTCCAACCCCCCCTGACGTGGGCAGGGATACCTTCCATTAGGAGAGGTTGCTCAGGGCCCCTTCCAACCTGGCCTTGACCATTTCAGAAATGTGGAATCTATAACTTCTCTGGGCAACCTGTGACAGTGTCTCACCACCCTCACAATTAATAATTTCTTCCTAATAGCTAATCTAATTTTTTTTCTTTATATGTTTGTTGTTGCACATCATTGCAGAGTGGAACTGGAAAAAGTGTTCACTTCTATATTAGTTCCACTCACAGAAGTAAGTGGGGGTCACAAAACCCCCTAGGAAACAAGTTATTCAGAAAAATAAGTGTGTCATTAGCAGAGTTTTAACAAGCTTCGATTTGGATGTATCTGTGTACTACTTAAAACCATCTACAGATTGGGAGCAACATAAAAGCAACTACTTAAAGAAACAGAGTCCTGCCTCCAAACATTTCTACTCCATTCTTCAAGTACTAAATAATATTACTATAATTAATGAAAAAAATGTTGATTTCAATGCTGCTTCTTCTCATTATAAAAGGAAACAATTTTCATGATTTTAACACACTTTCATCAAGGTTATAGTAAGTAGGAAGTGTTAATGGAGCCAGCACTGCAGTGACACACATTCATGTACTATAACAATGCTGCATAATGTGTCTAAACATTTCACCCTGTCCCTAGCCCCAGAAATGATTCTATTTCAGTAATGTGAAGTTATTCTAGATGCATAGTATTTCTTTACTGCTTCCTCTACCACTTGTTAAACAGTTTTTAAGAAGGAAAATATGTTCTTTTTCTGGTGATCTGTTTTTTCAATAAAGAATGAAGAAAAAATTTCAACTGGCAAACAAAAAGCCCTTGAGAGTTGTTGCACTTCTAATGGCTATGTTGAAAATCTCTGGTTAAAAGGTTTTACTCTTCTGTGGTCTATTCCCACAGGTACAAGAAAAAAATATTTAAACCCAGTCCACTGGACAACATGATTCTTTCTTTACAGCCAGACTTTTCCATTTTGTGCAAATCCTTCTTTACCATTATGAATTAATTACCCATAAAGGAATAAGAGGAGTGATGTTCCTATTCTACAGCATGACATAGTCACAATGGAACTAGAAATTGAAAGGATAAATCTTGCAATGAATGGTGACATGCTTTATACATATATAAGTACTACAGAAAAGATGATATTAACATTCCTCAGTTTTAATAAGTTCTTGATCTTGATCCATCTGAGAATTCAGAAGCCCAATTGCAATCTAATGCCCTTCCAGAAATAGCACAAAATAAAGCTCTGATGTCATTGTCTTCCTCACAGGCACAGTAGCATGCTCAGATTTTTTTCTTTTTGTGGAGTTAACTGAATGACTATGAATATTCCAAGAACTAGGCCAGCCTGTGAGGTTAGGTCCTGGAACAAGCACATGCATTTATGGAAGCCCTTAAATCACTCCCATTCCATCCACACTGGTTTTTTTACTACAAAATCAAGCTAATAACAAATTGTCATCCCCTCCTTTAATGGTACTTTTTAGGTAAAGAGGACAAAGAACCAAAGAAACACACATTATTGCTTAGGAGAGGAGAAAGGAGCATACAGCACGTAATTCCCTGCCTCAATGTGAGACATGTAGAGACACCATACTGCAGAGCAAGCTGAAGCAATTTCCTTCACGGCCTGAAGGGAGCACATTAACTAAAACACAACTAGAAAATACATTTCCCAGAGCAGAGGATCCCCATCAGATCCTCCAAACATGAAGCCTCCACTGAGATCAATACTAAGTCGAATTTCAGACTCCTGGTACAAGTGTTGTTGCCTTTTACTCACACATAGCATCTCTCCAGCTACAACATAGAAGGTGCATCCCATACGAGTTGATCAGAAATCAAATAGCCAATTAGCTGTTATATATTTATTAGAAAAATAGGTTTGGGGAATTCCTATCTCTGTCTCAATCATCTCTTGCCACCACTAATAGGAAATTTTCATGTAATTTCTGTCTTTTCCCTGCCTGCTATTGCATTGCCAACTCAGTCTGTATGGGGTTGTAGGATCACTGGAGCACAGATCTTCTCTATATAGCTTTGCACGTACTACTGGATAAAAAAGGGACTCAGCTCACTGTTTGACTCTGAAGCCAAATGGCATCAATCATCCATCTACATTTCACAGCACTTGCCCCTGAATCTCTTCTGACTCCCTGCAGTGTCTCTATGACATGGTTATTATTTTGCTTGTCTTCTGTCCAAAACATCTAAGACAAAATGAGCCTGTGTCACAGCCAGCCTCAGTAGAGACTAAAAAGGTGTGGATGTTAGATATGTCCTGAGACATATCATGAAGGCTTATAGGGTTATTTGAGGGCATATGAGCTGCTGAAGTAGTCCTGAAGAACTCTGTAGACTGGAGGAATCATGAACCTGTCCACATTGTTGACTAAGAAGGATCCCTGGAAAGTGATCAGTGCCACATTGCAGTAAACATCCAATTGACTTGGACAATTGACAAAAGCTCATCTGCCAACCCTATCTAGACTATTATTTTATATAGCCCTATATTGCTTTTTATACTAATAAAATAAGCTGTGCCTGAACTAATTCTCTAGCCAACAGTGAGACTGGCTGACACTCTCTGGTAATAAATGCAACACTAAAAATCCCCTTCCCTTCAAAAAGGTGTAGTCATTGCAAAAATAACTTCAGGGAATGTTCTTTTGACTGCACTAACTCGTGAACCTCCTAAGCTAGTTGGGATGGCTAAAACTGTGCCAGAGGCTTTCTCATGGTTTAACAGAACAGAAAATCAAGTTGCATAACTCAGGCTCAGCATTTAGTTCTGTTTTAATTGCAGTCAAAGATTCCTGTCTCCGATTGCAGTCTAATTTATAGGTACTGTGGTGAGGGGACAGGGAGAAAAGGAAGTTATTACATGCGGATATTGCTCTTAGCAAAATTGTAAAAAAAAGAAAAAAATCCTGCAGTTCTTCCAACATCTGGGGATAAATTTGTCAAATTGTTAAACTCACTATCTATTCCTTCTCCTTTAGCACTGTGCCCCTATAAATTTTAATGTATTTCTTTTCTATCAAAGTTATTATTTGGAATAAGTGACAAAGTGACACATTTGGTAGCTTTGTAAATATACATTTGAAGACTCCTGGCTGTCATAAAATAACTGGGCTGTCAGAATGCAAAGTCAGAGTGAAGCAAGGTGGTTAACTGAAATGAGACTCCCATGAAGAATTTTCTTGTCACTCTATATGTGGAGGCATCTGCTGCAAATTCAGACTCTCAAGTCAACAGACACTTTGATCACAGGATGATTTATGTCAGCCATCAGATATCTGAGTGGTAACCACACATCTGTCACCAAGACAATGTGGCATAAAAGAGAATTTAATTGCTTTTGGATTATAAATAAAATGAACATTGCAGGAATAAATTATGAGATCACTGTTAATTTGTCAATCATGCTTTCAAGGGCAAGAAAAACTATTGGACATAAAAAGCAAAGTTATTTTTGCTCCTAGGAGATGCAGTTAGGAATGTTTTAATAACAAATGGCAACAATCTCTTTTTGGTAGGTACATACAATCTGAAAAAAATTGTCAGTGCTGATGAATCTGGCACATCTGTCTCATTTAATCAACTCTTGCAGGTGCTAATGGAGGAAACAATCTGGGATAAAGGACTTGTGAAAGTCAGCTATTAAAGATATATTTAATATTTAGATCCACTTCTGTTTCCTTCCTCCCACCCATTATTTAAAACTGATGGCTTGGAAGAGAACCACTTCTGAGACAAAACAAGCAGTGTACTCACCACCATAGAAAACTAATTTGTGTTCAACGTCCAACCAAATTATGGGTGTCTAGCATACCAGAATGAAACAAACTTCCCTGTCTAGCCAGTGGAGAGGGGAATGGACCTCAGATGGATTATAGGATTTGTATTGACATAAATATTTGCATGTGGACAAGGTGTCCATATACTCATTGCTGTCAGTGGAGAATAAGGATTTGACTCAGTTGCCCTAAGGAGATGTCCAGTGTCCTTTTAGTTGCCCTAGGTTAGCTGAGACATCTACATAGGATTGGCAGAAATGGCCCATGACCTCTTCCCTTCTGAATTAGCAGCAGGAGACAAGGAAGGATTCTCCATGGCAGCAAAATTAATGCTGGCATTAGGGAACTGAATGTGGCCTCTATGCTCTAAGGTCCATTGCTTTATCCCTTGGTATGGAAGAAGCCCACATTGATGCTTCAGGTTCACCAAAGTATCCTGCAAAGCCAAATGCATGTTCCTTGAGTGTTGCAAAGCTCAAGTGAGGTTTCCACAACAGGCAGCAGGAATACAGCACAATGTCCCTGCAAAGTACGATATAAATGCCATAATTTCCCAGATTGCAAAAATAGAAGGGACCAAAGGGAGTTGTTTTTATCTCTTGCCACTGTGACCCTGGTCAGGTCACAGAAATCCATTCTCCAGCCTCCCTTATTTTCATGTGTCTTTTCAACGGAAGTAATTTGTGAGACTCACCTTTCATAGAGAACATTTAGGTTTATGGGATCCAGATCACAGTTTCGCAAAGTGTTAATGTAGAAGCATAGTAATAATAGCAATTGCATAAATCACATTCTCAGCACTTTATATACGGACTGGTGAAGTGTTTTGTGTAAGCCTCAAGTTAAATAAAATTGATTGTCAATTCTTGAGCCCGTACCAAGCACCACTTATTTTAATACGCTACATAACTTGAGCATGATTTGATTCTCATACAGCCCTAGTGAGAGGTGTAAATAATACACACAGTGTGCACATGAATAACCACTGCTGGAGAGAGGTTAGAAGACTAGTCTAGGGAGAATTATTCATTGTGAAGGATTTAACATCCCAATTTAACCCATTTTTTCTGCTCAGCAGTGATTGGCATCTAGGTTTAAGGCCTGATTGCACCTGCAAACTGACTCAAGTGATATAGAAGCAGTAGAGAGCCATCAAACACTGCCTCAGGGAACAGCACTGCACAGAGTTTGCTGTGTCTGGTATCACAAGAGCATAAGGGGTCTATGTCATGTTCTTTTCCAAGATCTGCTTGAGATGTGTGACAAGGAACAGATGCTGTTTTCTCAGGTCAGTTTACTTTAACTCACATGGAATAGCTGAACAAGTTGTTTCAGTTTATGTACAGGACCTTAGCTATACCAAAATATGAGGGAAGAAAAAACTGTCTTCAAACCTCCCATGGCTGATTTTTTATCTTTTTTTTATTTGGAGCATAGGGTCACAATCAGGTGATATTATGCTTTCTTCCTTATCCTCTTCAGTAAATTAATTATCAGTACAAATCATACATATGAACTCTAGTCCCACCAAAGCCCATTCTCTGAGTTAGAAGATCTGTAGAAGAGTTTCTGCAAGGAAAAGTGATACAAAAAGTGAGCAACCTAGTGAGCTAAAAGACTTCAAGAAATGAAAGGTTAGAGAGGATCAGGTGATAAGGCATTAGCCACAGCTACTTTCAATAACATGTAGAGATCTTAGAGGAAGATGTCTGAGGAAATGTGAGGCAATACTAGCTGCTACTGGAGATAAAATACTAGCATCAGTAAGAAGCTGAAAATATTGTGGGAGCACAAGGAAATCACTGAAAGGGGAATGAGGATTAAGTGATCCAGATGCCAGAGCAAAGATGAGATGATTATAAGCTTTTGTTAAGAAAAAAAGTCTCTTCAAGTAAATTCTTATACCTAACAAGTATTGTTTTAAATTGAAAAAAAGCCCCTCAGATTAGGCATTTGCAAATTCATTCCAATGGGAAATACCATGTGTAAAAACAAATTTTCATGGAGTTAGTGGTGTTCCCATGGTTGAAAGTCTTTCAAAACAGAGGATGAAAATTATATCTAGAGTGACATAACATACCAAATCTTCACTGAATCAAAGGAATGGACAAATGGTTTTCTGATGTCCCTTTTTGAGCCTTGGCTAAACAAGTGGCAAGTGAACTCAGAATCTTTTACTGCCTGTTTTTCTAACAATGGTTCAATTGTGTCCTACAGATCCATCCACCTTCCATTGAGCCAGAGGTGTGAAAATCACCCGTGACACTTCTGTTCACTTCAACAATGGCTGTACAGCACTCCTAATCTTTTGCACAAATATTCCTAGCACTCCTTTCAGAGAGAAGTCACCTCAGTAACCAGACATTTTAAACCAAAGCATTTATCTTCAAGCACTGAGGTATCAGTAGGACCTCTGGCTTCACAGGCTCTTGACTTGCAGAGGGAATGGATTTATTCACATTTTTTTTACTCACTGGCCTTAATGAATGATAATGATGTGATGTTTTATAAGCTGGGTTGGTAAGAAGTGCTTGGCAAGACTGATGTCCCAAGGTATTCCAATACGACAGGAGAAAACCTTTCTGGTCCTCTCTTTTGAAGGGCAGGTTAAAAGCAGAAATCCAAGTGTCCTCTCCATCATCTTTATCTGCTCAACAACAGAACTGTGGACATGGCAGTTAAGATCCCCCGAAAGGAGCAGGCAGTCTTTTTGAGGAAGTCCTTCCACTTCTCTTCTTTTTCCCTTCATTAATACTCAGCCAGTTCTCATTCTCACTGTAGAATTTTAACTTGTCAATGCTATTCAAAGTTCACCTGGTGACATAGACTGACAAAAGTCACAAGTTTATGTATGACAGGACTATTTGGAGGAGGTACAAAAGCATGTAAAGTTGTTACCCATAAGGGCAGATGTAGCCCAGTTTCCAATAGAAAAGGCTGGAAAAAGGACTAAAAATCTTTTGCCTTGCAACAATTTCTGCGTACAGAATAGCAAGGTCGATTATAACATGGCAAAAAAGAAGCACAAGACTGGGAGCCAGGAGACCTGAAGACACTGCCGGAGTGCTAGTGTTGACTGGGATAGAGTTAGTTTTCTTCATAGTAGCTAATATGGGGTTTGGATATGTGCTGAAAACAGTGTTCATAATTCAGGGATGATTTTGTTATAGCAGAGTGGTGTTCACACAGAGTCGAGGTATTTTCTGCTCCTCACAGCACCCAACCAGGAAGAAGGCTGGAGGAGGGAAAGGATTTGGGATGGACACAGCATATTTCAGGTTGGCAATGTTTGACTTCTTTGCTACATGGGAAAAAACACATGCCACTTCTCATCTGTTTTCGTTTTGTTTTTTTTAATGCGGATCTCTTTAATTACTAGCATTCAGATGTTCCAGCCTCTACCCTTTGGGTCCTACCTGTGTCTTAGGTGAAGGGGACAGGGCACAGAAGGGAGTGTGCCTGCTGCTAGTGTTTCTTGGGGGCTCTGGGTCACAGCTGGGCTTTCTGATGTGTCACTCCATGTCCCTCTCCTCAAAAAGAGCTTTTTTTCAATAATAGCTGGGTCACTACTTATTAAAAAAAGCTATTTTAACATAAAAGTCTGCAGGTAAAAATATATTGGCAGCAGAATTTCAGTGTGAACCATTAAAATGCACCTGAAGATGACCATCCTGCTGTTGCTTTGAATCGCTTCCTGCAGCTTGCTGTGGACTGTTAGTCAAAAAGAAAATACTAAGAAGAAAATCTAAATTAGCTGCTGGACAATACAAATGCAACTAGACTTGGATGCATATGTTCCGATTTCACACAGTGTTGCCTGAGGATATACTGAGTGCTGGCATGAGACAGTGTTCACCCTGATTCTGGTTAAAGTTGTTGAGTATTTTATTCACATGATGTGAATTTCTCCAATAGGATTTTGTACCAAAATAAAAGCAGACCTTCCTAAAACTCTTGAACTGTGATGAAAAATAACATTACAGCCTTATTTTGACATTCTTAATACTTGGAAAAGTATTGCCCGATACTAACTGTTGCTGAGGATGCAGCATGGCTGTCATTGTGCAAGAGGAAATATTATCCAAACTTGCTTGCTTTTTTCATTTTAACCAGGAATATATACTATTTACCAAAAGTTACCGTCCATTTTAGTAAGTATTTTATTTCTGAAAAATATTCAAGCAAATTTGTTATGGTATAGCAAACTTACAGGGAGTCGAGGGTGTACTGCTTAAAAAAACAATAATAAGGAGGAAGTTTTCTGCAATCCAAACCACTGCTTGTATACTTTCTGAAGCTTAATAGCCACTCTGGGAAGGTACATTTCTTCATATCTGACATGAAGACAGCTCCCAGGTAACACAGAATTAGTCTTAGTATGAACCACTTTTCTCCATCCTTGGCTGCCTTCTTCCTCTCCTGATTCCCCTATAATGCTTTAGTGTCTTGAAGGCCAACTGGAACTGCCATGCTACAGTTGTCTGTATGTGCTAGCAATGACTTGGTGATTACCAGAATTTGTACTGACTGCAGGAGAATTGGGGCATCAGCTCACAGCATCTTCTTTGGAAATTCATGACTTTCATAAGTTTGCAAAATCTAGCAGAGAGAAAAAAATTGTACTGTTTTATAGGATTTTTTGGAAGTGTTTGCATTCAAAAGTGTTTGAAAGTGCTTAGTCCTTCCTTTCCCTTGTTTAGGAAAATATGAGATGCTTTTTGTCACCAACTTAAGGCATTATTTCGGAGCAGTTCTCTTGCTAGAATTTCAGGTCAACACAGAGACAGTCTGGACAGTAAGTTCATGTAATGATTTCTTTGAGAGCATTTAATGATTTATTTGAGAGCATGACAGCTTATGTTCTCTGGCTCCAGCCTATGTTGGTCAGAGAGCTGATTCTCAGCTGGTAAGGCTGATTCCAGTAAAAACTGTTCCATTTCTTGAATATATGTACAGATGTTTTTATTCACATACCTAACAAAAGTGCCAGGTTTGTGGCATGAACAGAATTGAGTTTGAATTAATTCCTGGTACAACTGCAATTCAAAATGAGTAACACTGCACAGTGTTATTTGAATAGTAATGGCTCCCACAGAGGCAGTAGTTTTGGAACTATATTATTAGCAAGAAAGCTTGAATTACGACCAATACCTATATGTTTGCAATATACTTCCAAAATTTTGCTTTTTCACTATTTTTTACCCTGCTTAAAGTATGGTTGCAATGTCCATGAATTGTGAAGCAGTGTTCTGGGCAGTTTCAAGAAGGTTCTGTGGAAGAGAGTTTGATGTTAATAAAGCAACCAACAATTTTTTGTTGTTGTTGTTTAATGTAAATGCTTTTTTCGGGAAATAAAGAAAAAATGGTAAAGCTGTATAAACGAAACAGTACATGAAACAAAAATTAACTCAAGTCTCCCTCCACTTTGGTGAAGAAACCTGACTATTTGCAAATATTATACAGTTATCTGCTTGAGTTTTTTTGGGAACAAATGCAATAATTTTAGCTACTCAGTTATACATACCATCCTTAGGACAGGATGTCTAGGCTTAGACCCTGCCATCCTGTATAAGAAAAGGCTGTGTCATCTACACATTAAAAACAGGTCCCAAATATACAGATACTGCTGCTGTTCAATTGACCCATAATAAATGACAGAAAAAATATTGCGTCTCCATGAAGATTTTAAGCAACATTGTACTTTGAGAGATTGCTTACTTCCTAGTCAAATAAGCCACTCAGTTGGGAATGGAATGCTGGAGAAGAGCACAGGATAGATCTTGCTTATCCCAGCTACTGAGGGAATGTTCTGGCACTCTGATGCTGGCAGTGCCAGCATCATGGTCCAGCTGGTGTGAGGCCAGGACTCTTCTCAAATCTTTGCATCTACTTTGCTCAGATATTAGTTTAGACACAGTTTCAAGCTTGTCTCCAATGGTTTCTGGGAGAGAAAGAGCCAGGCATATTCAACCTTTTAGTTCTTACTTTCAGAATTGCTCTTAATTGTTTAAGATGTAAATATATGAAAGTTGATTGAGTTTCCTTGCATAAGTTTGTTGAGGGAGTGAAAGAGAGCATGCAGGACTATCTAAAGTTTCAGTATCTAAAGTACCTGATAGACTTCAGCATCCCAAAAGGAGAAAGGAGGGGAAGTAGTACTGCAAAACTCCAGATGTTTTTCCAAAGGTTTTTGTAATTGATTTGTTGTGGCTTGCTGTTATTTTTAAGTTCTGATACCATCTTTGGGCTCAAAATAATGGGCAAACCCAGACATGCACTGGTTAACAGGGATAACATGGGGGGCAAGGGTAGAGTCTCTCATATCTTTTGTCAGCAAGTGATCTAAATTAGCCCATTTTGACTCTGCCTATAGTCAGTGTAAATATGTTGAAGGTGATTCATCCCATCCTAGGATAAGTATTGACTTTGGATGAGCTACCCACTTTTACTGAGTGTAGAGGGAAACAGCATTGACTAGATGTAAAGAGTCAGACACTGGAGATGAGTAAAATACAGCCCATCCATAATTGCAACTAGGGGGACTTTTATGTCTTTATTAGATATAGCTTTTAAAATAGTAGTACTGTGGAATCCATTGACCTCACAGACATGAAGACAAAATTTTTTCTGCAGATGACAAATTGTTTGCTTACGATAGACTTTTATTTACATAATCACTAATTGCAAGTTAGGCTTTAATTAATTGTTCCATAATGCAGACTGACTATTCTAACTGATATTGCCACAAGTCTGTTCCCTTTGTCCAAAAAGAAAAGAATGCTCTCTTTGGACACATGCAGGGAAGACTTCAATGATCAGGAGAATGCATGAGTGTGTCACAAAGAGCTTTAAATCAGGTGGCACATAAGGTGAATGACAGCTCCTATTTCTAAGTAAGGTATTTTTAAGCTGTGAAGAATTTGTAATGGAATGACTGATACTGACAGGAGTGTTTTATCCCCATCCTTTGATTTCAAAGTGTTGCAAGTCAGAATTGATGAGGACCCCTCTGAAATAAAGAGAAGAACTAATTTCAGAGCTGCTCTCTGTGCAGGCCAGAGATAGAAGTGAACTGTGTCAGGGAGCTGCAAATGATCGCTTCATAATTTAAGAAAGGTGGTGAAAATAGTTTTTAACATGAATCCACATGGAAAAGTGAATAGAACTAGCATAATACCAAAAACTATTGACAACTGCCCTTGAAAAAAGAATGAAAAAAGAGCATAAAGTAGACACAATTGTCTAGTGTGTGCTTGTGAGAAAAGATAAACTCCAATATGCACAGTAGATAAGCAACAAACACCAACATGCACAAACTTTTCTTCAGAGAGGTGTAAAGAAGACCAACACAAACTCTTCTCAGGAACACAAAATTAACTTCCAACATGCAATGAACACCACCTGAAACACAAAAAATTCTGGTTATATACCACAATTATATTTTTTTCACCAAGAACTTGGTGAAATAGTAAAACAGGGTCTCAGAGAGGCTTTACAGTCTTTGTCAATTGGACAAGTCTCTGAGCAACTTTTGCTAACTGTTCCTGTTCTGCATAGGGGTTGGACTAGATGACCTCTGGAGGTCCTTTCAAACCTAAATTGTTGGGTGAATCTACAAAAAATGCATGAGCACCTACTAAAGGTTTATGAGAGTTGCCTCTGCTGGGTTTAACAAAGCACAATTGTTGAAAAAATTTCAGTTCCCTGAAAGAAAGACAGAAGGATCTAATCTAAACTACCTCATGCTTGTTTGGGTTTTTTTTTTTAAGATTCCCAATTGCCAGAATATTACTTGTTCTAAAATTCAAAACAGATTTTTGTTTCAGAACAGTCCAAAATAAAAATTCTTGGAAATAATCTCAAATTCAAGGTTTGGATTAGGACCCTGAAAAGAGTTTACATTTGGTTTGAATTGTGGAAAAAGATGTGAGTCAGCCCTTACTAAAAAGAAAATATGAAAGAAATCAATTTTTTGAGGGAAAAAAAAAAAAGCTTAACTTTTTCTATATGAACACAAGACACAATATCAGCAAATTATTTAGGTGTGTTTTTATTTTGGAAGAATGGGGGGTTTTTTACAACATATCACTGAGCCAGAGAAGCTGTGTTTGTAGCAAGTGCAGAGCAGGAGGTGGAGAAAGGAAACAACCAGTTGAGAGGCTTGGAGATAGTCTTTCCTCCTTACTTACCCATCTGGGAACTACCCTGGTGTGATCAAATATTTCTTTAGGCTCTTTTTTACCAAATAGTACCACTAGGTCTGCAAATGCACATTGGAGGACAGAAGAGCCAAGAGGCCTCTGCTTGGCATAAGTAGGAAGAGGAGACCCCTACTGGGGTGCATCCAAGACCAGCTCTGGAGGCACTGCAGTCAGCAGGACCAGGAATGTCAGGTCCTAGAAAGTGCTGTCAACTGCAGAGGTACCAGAAGGAGATCAGTAGCACTAGAACCTCAAGCAAAACAGGATATTCAGGGAACAGGGAAAAGCATCAGAATGCCTGAAAGAAATTACCTGGCCCCTGCTCTGGTCAGCACCAGGGATCTAATGCATCCCACCTGGATGGTGATCAGACAAGCTAAACAAGGAACTGGGTCCAACATTACCAAACAAGTGTCCAGAAGCCAGGAATAAAAAGTAGGGAATGGGGAGAATATATAGGAGATAAAGGAGGATTACACAGACAAAACAGCCAGACAGGCATGACAGAATCATTTTGGAGAAGAAGGTAGAAACAAACTCATAGGAAGAACTCATGGTGAAAAGGAAAAACAGTCTAGGAAACAGGAAAACACATGCAAAGCAGAAATTGATGAAAAAATGCACCGATGGGATTAGAAAGAGGTAGCATGAAGGAAATTGAGACTGTTACACTCTTCATACTCCCTGACAGCTGGACATCTGTCTGTTTTCCTGAGGGACAAAAGAGAGGATGGCTGTGACGGGTGATAATTTTGTATGTACACAGAGGGTTTTCATCTTGAGAAGAAAAAAGGTCTCCGTCCTTATGTTTTAGGTTTTCAGTTTAATTACACCTAATGGCATCCTCAGTGCATTACACACCAGAGCAGCTGTCACCAAAACAGGATCTTTCTACTCTGACAGTCTAACGACCTATCATTTTTGCTTGACAGTGGGAGAAGCATTGAGCTGCTGTGAACTACTTATGATTGTACCTGATGACTTCTTTCTGCCTTCTGACCTCCCAGTGAAAAAGGAAAAGTTGCTCACAGTTTTTAAGAGAGAGATTTTTCAAAACATGTCTGCAACATCCTTCTTGATACAACACTGCTTTTTCAGCAACCTGACTTCTGAGATTATGGTGAAGAATTGATTACTAGTCTTTTCTATTATGAAATCTTGCTTCTTCTGCCTTCATCATGAGTGAGAGAAAGGGTTAATAAACTCATTTAGCTTTTCTGAGGTGTAATAAGAAAGACCAAGAAATTTATTTTACCAGAATTAAGGTCCAAGGCAATCTTGAAGGAAGTCCTGCTCACCTTGTGTCATGTCATCCCTGGAAGTGTTGAAGGCCAGGTTGGATGGGGCTCTGAGAAAATTGATCTAGTGGTTGGCATCTGTGTCCATCATAAGAAAGATCAAACAAGATGATCTTCAAGGTCCCTTCTAACCCAAACCATTCTGTGATTTCTGTGATTTCTGTGATTTCTGTGATTTCTGTGATTTCTGTGATTTCTGTGCCAAAGACCACTGAAGGACTGTTACATGTAAAAATGCTGAGCAGCAAGATCAATATCTGGTAAGAGTTTTGCCACCCCTAACAGGAATACTGTGATGAGTTCTA
This sequence comes from Rhabdornis inornatus, assembly GCA_013397075.1. Taxonomy (NCBI): domain Eukaryota; kingdom Metazoa; phylum Chordata; class Aves; order Passeriformes; family Rhabdornithidae; genus Rhabdornis; species Rhabdornis inornatus. The sequence goes on along the minus strand of VWZS01004485.1, from coordinate 2,573,276 downwards.
CTCTGAAAATTATCTTGAAAATCTCAGATAAGTTAAATCAGCTGCAAATCAGAGTCTGTACCATATTGGTGCATTCTATTTTTCCAATACTTTCTACATTTGTAGAACAACAGCACATGAACTGTCAACTGAGATAAGAAATATCCAATTAGGAAATAAGATGCAAAACTTGTTTCATCAATAAGATTCAATAGCCTTCGGATCTTTACTAAGGAGTGTGTAAATCACAAATGTCTGTCTTTAGCTCGAGAAGAAGTGTCTTTTTAAAATCTTTGAGCTAATTGAATTGCAGGCTTTAGAAAATGAAAGAAAAATTATTATTATTATTCTGGGATTTGTGTGCTTCGGCTAGCACATTAGAGGACTGTATGAGTTTCTTTTGGCCTTATCATCCCGGTGTTGTTCAGCTTTCCAGCTGCAGTTTGGGTGTGAGCTCATGAATATAATGAGACTTGTCCATCTTGTTTTCATGCTGCAAGCAAGATCTCAGACAAGCTGGCTCCTCACATTATGCCCCACATGTCAAAACACATCTAGTGTGTCTGCAGACACTCAGAATTCCTTCTATACATCACCGCTAGACTGTCTACAAGGTAAGGAGAGAAAGAGCAAGTGTACACTCTCTCATCTGATAAACTGCTATAGTCTTTGCAGCTAAAAGGAAGCTGGTGGGATTTTCTTTCAATGATCACTAGCTGTTAGCAAACCTTGATAAACTGATCAGTTGATAAACTCCATAAACTGCCACATAATTCAATCACAGATATGCTAGATCATCACCTTTCCTCAGTGAATTGCTGGAGCTGTATGTAACACAAGGCAGATTCGTCCCTGGATTCTTCTCCTTTCTTTGCCCGTGAAATCATAGGATGAAAATACAGTGACTTACGCAGTGATCCTGGAGAGTCACAGACATCACAGTTGTGATGTCTGCCTAATGCAGTGTCACTGATGTCATCTTCCCTGCATGAGTAGCATTTTGTGTGATGTTCTGCAGAAATAAAGTCCTACAGAAATGCAAAGTGATAATAAAATATCTTTGCATTCTTATAATGCAACTCCATTTTTCCAGTCTTTAATCACCATATATGCATGTTTCTGCCATAATTTATGGAATAAATTAAACACAGATTTAACTACAAAACCTGAGGGATTTTTGTCATTGTACCTTGCATTTCACGTTGAGCACTTGTTTGAAAGCTTCTTCATTTTGGTCTGTATATTTAACCTTAGTGTTCACATATGGCTTGTTGATAAAATGCAGTAATTAAAAAGGTTATGAGACAGGTGGAGTCAGCTGAGGACCTGAAGAGAAGCCCAAGTGCAAGCATTCTGGTTCCAGGAGTTAATTACTCCTTTTAGGACGTTTGAATTCTGTGAAATTCAATACACCTTTTTATGCTGTCAGCTAAGAAATAACACTAAACTTCCAGAAACTGGCTGCATAGAACAGATCTATCATTATTATTTCAATAGTTCCTTGTGTCCTTTTCTTTTCCGAGATGTTTAGCTGCTTGTGACACAGAATTGATTAACATCAGGCCAGGGATACCCTTGGAATGGAACATTATGGAGTTTATATCACAGTATTGAACTCAAATCTCCCTAGGAAATATTTTCTTGTGGTCTGAAGACCTCCCTAGGCACGCTGTTGTTAGACTGAGTGATGAGTGAGCTGCTAATTTAAGAACTCAGCATGGAGCTCAGTTCTCATTGAAGAACTCAGCATGGAAAACCCTACAGAGGGTGAAAGCAAGGACAGGTAGCCTAAGAGGAATACAGGGAAATTGTCCAAATAACCAGGGATCAAGTTAGGAAAGCTAAAGCCTGGATAGAGTTCAATCTGACCAGGAATGTCAAAGACAACATGAAAAGCTTCTATATATTTATGTACATTGGTATATATATGTACATTTTATACATATATAGGTACATAAAATAAAGACTAGGGAAAATGGAGGCTGCCACTGGAAAGTAAAGGGAGACATGGTCACCTGGGACATGGAGAAGGCTGTGGTACTCAATAGTATTGGAACTAGAGCTGTTTAACATCTTTGTTGGCAACATGGATGGGGGATCAAGGGCATCTTGAGCAAGTTTGCTGACAACACCAAGCTGTGTGGTGCACTGGACATGCTGTAGGGAAGGGATGCCTTCTGTAGGGGCCTGGACACACTTGAGAGATGGGCCAGGGCAGTTAACATATAGACCAAAAATTAACGTCCGCCTGTTCAGCTAACTGTATGTTTTAATTTGGCCTTTTTATTCTTTTTTCTTATGTTCCACTTTCCATTGCATAAAACTGGAGCATGAAAAATGCATTTATTGGAAGGGAAAACCAGCAAAATTTCCCATGTTTAATTTAGGGGAGAGTCCAATGCATGCTTCTCAACCAGGAATTTTCATGGATAGCCACAAAGTTGTTGTGCAAACCCTCCAAGGCAGTAAGGTTGATATGGCAACAGTTATATAGGCTTGTTTGAAAAGGACTGTCAATGTCACTTTAAATTTGACATTGCATCATAAATGTGAACCAATTCTCCAAATGATAACCACGTTTGCTCATGTTTTTTACTGATTCTTCCTTCCCCTGGTTCTTATGAAGATTATTCCCACTTGCATCTGCATCTCAACCGTGGGAACCCTCACAAAAATCCCCGGAAATGTGGAGGTGTCAAGATCTGCTCAGAGCTAAGTTGAAGAACATTCATACCCAATGCCAGGCATTTTTTTTCTTCTTCTTCACAAAAATGGGTTTTGTCATTTGCTTCTGACACAGTGAGGTAACAGAAAATAATGGTCCTTTCCACATTGTTCCCTAACATGTTCAAGATGTATTTATTATTCTTCTACTTTCCTACCATTCTTTTAGCCTTTCCTTTTGCAGAATCTAAGTTTGGAAAACAAAACTTGACAGCACCCTACTCATGACATGTAAATGTCAACATTTCCAGAAGTAATTATATTCCAAATGAACAATGCTAAAGTAAAAAAGCCCTAACTTCCCTTTAAGTAGATGTCTTAGCTGTGTGCTTAGCAGTGAATCATTGAACCTAGTCTATTTCTATGTTTTAGTGAATTGTGAACTCAGTCTCTGGATATCTGACAAACCTTCTGTCTCTGATTCAGAGACATTTTACATGCAAGTCTTTAGCCCCAGAAGTCCACAACCCTCGGGAGATAAAATATGCCTCCTCAGGGAGCACAGAGCACTCAGTTCTAAATTTGAACTACTAAGGGTCTTTATCATTTGTTAGAGATTCATAAGCCAGGATGAGTTTTGTAATCCTTTACTCAGTCAGAGCTCTCTATCTGATCCCTGGCTAATCTAAATAATTTACAGCTAACAATTCAGGAATATGGATCAAGAAAAACTAGGAGGTTTGTTGGTCAGGATGCAGTCACTCCCAATGGAGATGCGAACAGCAGTCAAAACTGAAATTTGTACATTCAAAACTTATTCTAATCTGCTATTATTTTAAACATGTCATGGCCACCTTTTTTCAAGTCAGTTCTAACTAGTCACCACACCGCTCCTCATCAGGGATTAGCTCAGTAGAAAGTTAAAGTAAGCTTCAGGTCTCAAGCTTTATCCATTTTTATACTTATAACGAGTAAAATAATACTGAAATAATTTTTCTGTGGAGAAAAATCTCATTTTGGGGATGTAAGTCACAAATTATTTCACAGTTTTTATTCAAACTTTAAAAAGAAAATTCAGCTCCAGGCACGACTTAATCAGAGAGAAATTTTACTTGAAAGAGTAGTGAATTTATTGAAATATATCTGTTAGAATGTAATACAGGCAGCACTGGTGCTGACTGATATGCTTTGTTAAACAGTTTCATTAAGTCAAGGTCTGAAGCATAGAATTTCATAAGGATGCTGAATTTGTTGCAAATTCAATAGTCATCTTTAGATGTAATAGATTTGTGATAGATTCAACTTTTCCCAAAGAAACAGTCACAGAATAGAATTACTAGAAAGTTTCCTTAAATTTTACCAGGGAAAGAAATTGTTCTAATCTTGATGCTTGAAAAATATTATGTGGTAGGAATAACGCCCTGAAGACAGTGCTCAGAGCATAAAGGAAAGAAGGGTTAAGTTGAACATGAAAAACTCACTATTAAAAGAAGTATACAGTCATTCTGCACCTTGCTTAACTACCATTTATATCAAATATCAAACATTCCAATCTCATTAGACTAAAGGAGGAATCATTGTTAAATAATGATATCCAGGAAAACAAACCAGCTTAGACATGACATTAATTCCCTGATGTCTCTGGAGGCAATGTCCATGTTCCCTGCACAGTGGTCAAAGACCTCAAGCCAGCTGACCCCTCCGAAAGAAAATCTTGCACAACTCTACACGACCCCACAAAGTTTTCATTCTGAAGAAAATAAAAGATTGTGTGATAAAACAATCAGTCTGAGAGAACCTGTTGTTTAATAATACATGAAGATGAACCTCTTAAGGACAATTTAATTTCCCTTAATTCTAGCTGTCTAAAATTCAGGTGCAAGCCTAATGAAGAATTTCTCTATTGTGAGAGGAAAAAGGTCAGTACCTCAGTCAGCAGTTTAATCCATCACAAGTTTGTTGCCATCAAAACTCTTATAGAGGGGAATTCACTGCCCACATAGTGGGATTTGGATTATATGTTACTATATGTTCAAGCAGGATAGTACAAAGGAATAAGCTCTTTTCAAAACTACTCTGGTGACAGATTCAGGGAATGAATAACATGTTTTCTAAACAAACACCAGGTTTTTAAAAATTTCAATGGAAAAATTTAAAAATATGGTATTTAACAAAAAGGAATTTGGGAAGCAATTGTAAAGGAAATTAAATGGCCACAAGTTTTTGAACGTTTGTTTTCAATTCATTTAATTCAAATCCTGGATAAATGCAACCAGGATGTCTCTCCAGTGAAGTTAGAAATGCAGAATTGTAATCCAACCATCCTTAGTTATGTAACACAATGTAAAAGATATCCAGTCCCAAAAGATCTGGGAAACCAACCTGTTTCCCTCTGCCTTTGCAGATATAAGAAATCACAAGAAACTTCAGCTCTATGAAGAAAAGTGCAGTTATACTTGCTGCATTGCAGTGCTGCCAGATGTGTAAGGCTTGGCATGGATAATTTTGAGGAGCATCTGTAGTAGACACACCAGGGAAGCACAATCACTTATCCTGGCACTAAGTTACAAGTTTCAGTACCTTGTTTTCCAATCACAAGACGAGGATAGATATATCACCACAGATTGGCAATGCCTCATAGGGGTATTTCTTGTGAGCTGTAATTAAGCAACTTCTGTGAAATATATTGTCATAATATCAAGGATGCTGATATAGGAAAGCAAAACACCTCTACAAAACACCAAGGAGCCAAAAAAATGAATGACTTATACACTTATTAAAAGCAGGTCTTAAAAACACAAAATTTCTGTTGTCCAAAGATAATTCATATTCACAGCATATCTCCAGTCATTTTCACTTTATCCCATGTAAAACAAAAGATTTTGAATGTAAGAGAATTGTATTATACACACATCCCTCTAAAGCAATCAGAAACCAGACATCAGGGTTCATCTAATTTGTTAAGAAAACTATTTGTTACCTATTGGTGTGAAAATCATGTTTACTGCTTATGTTGCCTGAGGCAAAACACAAAGATTCAAAGTTAATTTTTTTCATAAATAAAACATTGCAAAACTCTTATTGCACTGTACTTTGAGCACAGGCTCAAGAATTGGTGCATGGATGCCATCTACTGGGTAGGACTTAATTGTAGAAACTCTCAGGGTCTTATTCTCTGCCAAACATCCTTACAATCCTACTAAGTGACTGTGTATATGTTTCAGAATTCTGAATACATTCTGTCTAATGTATTTTTTTTTCACTTTCTGGGATGAAGCATACAGAGCTATTTTTCTCTGCCTTCAAAAAGTATCCCTGCTATTAAATATGTGGCACTTAAGGAAACACAAGTTCTCCCTTTTAGCAATGCACTGATGCTAGCAAAGAAACCTGAATAATAATTGTACCACAAAAAGAAACAAACACATGAATGCTTGTGAAGATTAATACATAAGGCCATTGTACTAAAGAGCAGCTCAGTAAATTGTATTTATAAATTTAGTTGGTGTGATTTATAAGGCATGAAGCTGAGCACTGATTTGAATTCCCTGTTAAGATGTCCGCTGTGATTACATAGTCTGTGAGCCAGCAACCCTGAACATTTGGGCAATTTTAAGGAACCAATAATTCCATTGATTTGAACCACATTTCTCACCTGCTAAAGGCAGGTGATGTGGGTGGGTGAGAAAGTTCATGCTCTGAATATTTGAAACTCAATATAATAAGGCAAAACAGTTACCTTGAATGCCAACTACTCAGTAATAGTAACTTGCATGGGTTATTCTAGGAGATTATTCCCAAGAAAAAGTCATTTATGACTTTTAAATGGGAATATGTATCTCTCACAACAGCACAAAGGGAAAGATGTTTACAGCCAGTATAGAGCAGGGATGTTTGCCACAGACCACTTCTTTGGATTGGTCCAATCTACTCTCTCACACCGTGAGCAGAGCCCACAGAGCACAGAGTGTGTCTATGTCCTGTGAGTATAAATACTTGGGCATCAAGTAGGGTAAAGGTCCGTGTGTGTGAAGCACTAAGCACCTTTGCTAAGATGTCTTCAACCCTTCAGTGAGAGAATGGGACCTTAAAATCATCCACATGGCACTCAATCACCAACTCCAATCAAAGTCTGAAGGCCAAATAGTCTTTTCTTTTGGAGCTGAAAGGAAATACTGAGCTGAATTTCTGGTTGAGTGAAACCAAGTGATTCTCTAAAGGGAGAGCGACATAGCCTTGTCAATACTGAGCAAAGCTGAAAGAAAGATATGACATTGGACCTCAAAAAGAAGAGAAACCCTGCCATCACACAGCACCGAGAAAAATCTGAGATGGACAAAAACACTCAGGCTGGTTTTATACAGAGTAAATCTTTGTCTGACAAGCCCACCTGTACTTTTTCAAAGAAATAACAGAAAGCAGACAAGGATAACATGCTGGAAGTAATCTAATTTGATTAAAGAGAGTCATTTGATGAAGAGCTACACACCAGGATGATAAGCACAGAAAATCCCACGCACCATGCTTGAATGTTTAGAGGACAGTAGGTCTATTTTAGTGCAGGGTTAGGGTCCAAGAGGGAATGAAACAGCAAGTGAAACAACCTTCTTCCAGATAAATCACTATAAATAAATCCAATGAGAGCAAAAATAAATTTCTTAAAGGAAATGTAATCTATGCAGTATAGAAGTCCACAACAGTGACTGGGAATCAGCTAATATTTAAATGACTGCATGTGCATACTCGTTCTAGAAGACATAGAAATATATTCCAAGTTTCAAATACATTCCAAGTTTTACCATGTGAATCAATGCAGACCTAAAATATCTGCACTTTTAAGAGGGGATATGAGCGTGAAATTGTTACTAGACCTGATAATGCAATAAATTAAACTTCTGCATGTTTGGATATCAGTACCATCAATATTAAAAGAAAAACTACCTGAATGACTGAATGATTGAAATAAGTGTACCCCAAGGTGCTGAATGTATATATTAGAGCATAAAGAAATCAAAATATAAGTATTTCCTTACAAAATTGAGCAGTACAGAGTATAGTTACAGAACTACCAAAACATTAAAGGCTCACATGAAATACAAATAGCAACTTCTGAAATAATGTCAGAGTCAAACTCTAGAATTAATATTAAATAAGAGGAAAGGTTACCAATTCTTGTCCACAGTGAAGAACACTTTCCTCAGTACAAGCACCACTGTCAATAAATAATTTTGGAATTTGGAAAAAATGTGGTATCAAAGGCCTCATGTTGTTCCTAAGCCTTAGCAGAAATTTCTTGACCCTGCAACAATAGCAAAGGCACCTTTCTCCTTCTACAAGATAAAAGCATTCAAAATAGCACTTAGTTTTCCATTTTGAGTCCAATAAGAAAATGTGATAGAGAGAAAACTTTTTTGATTCTTTCATCTGTGGGTTATTGGTAAACGGTAACTCACAGGAAAAGCACGTTCTTCCACATTTCTTACAGATGTTTTTCTACTACCAATAATTCAACCAAGTCTGCCAAAATGGGTTTTCCCCAAAATGGGCTGCTGGATCAATCTAATATGAGGCAACTTTATTGATGATTTCTGTAGTTCCATTTACTGGTTTCAAAATATAATAAAATTAAACTTTGGGACTTTAAAACTCACCAAAAAAAAATCATTTCTCAACAATCCAGAACAAAAAATCTCATAAGCCAGTTTACTCCATGATCATAAAAATCCACAAACTCTTTGTTTCAGTGTAAACATTTGCAACATCCCACACATAACCAGTTGCCAATATGAGATATCCTCTTTCTAAGCACTATCAAAACATTTAAAAATAAAAAATCCTGATGTATTTTAGTTCTGTCTTAGATGCCTTTTTCATAGCAGCAGAGGCTCTTGGGAAATGCATCAATGTGAAAGTCTAGGTTGCAATTTTTTCTCTTTGTTTCTTTTGAGACTTAAACATCTGCTCATCTTTCTAAAGGCTACTGGCAAAGTCAAGCAGGTAGATTTGCATTCTTTTGCACTAATGCAATGGTCAGCTGGCTAGGGGGAGCTTGCTCCACCTTTGTCTTTAGTATTTTCTAGTTAGAAGGAGGTGTCTTCCATTTCTTATCCTCTGAGAAGCGCATCAGAAAAAAGAAAGGGAAGAGGATTGGCATGGCTTTAATTTTTCTTTATTTGCTTAATATTGTTTAATTTCTTTACGTTACGACATAAGGCATGTATGATGGCAGATAAGAGTAGCTGATTTAAAAGCACTTGTAAACATTCTGTAGTGTAGTCACTGTTTGCTGTTTATCTTCGCCAAATATTTTATTAAACATTTTAACAGGCCTGTTTTGCTTGTACTGCATAAATAAAGTGGTATTTATGTGCTGCTATAAGTAATGGGGCATATATATTCTGCAACTAGATAGAGTCCCCTTGGGGAAATACCAGGTAGCTTCACAGTAATCACATTTCCCTTAGAGTACTTGGTAATTACTAATTATTCTTAATGAGATCAAAAGTAATTGCTATGTAACCTTCAACCATGGTTTAGACATTGAGAAATAATGTATGTCATCATAATTTACTCTTTAATTGTAACTATCTTGCTATTGCATGCATTTTACCATATAGCTGGTTGCTCTGTAGTTACCAAGCAAATAAAAAGTCATCTGGTCATATTTATATCTATATTTAAATATATGGTCATAGTTACATTTATCCTACTATATAAGCAGCTGCAGGAGAAGCAAAGGTCACTGCTAGATTTCCTGTAGCTAACATCTGTGTTTGTGATTCTTCTGTTTGTAACCTCTTGAACAGCTGAGACTCACAGCTTTCAACAATCAAGTCATGAGAGTGCTGAGGTACTGGAATAGCTTGCCCAGAGAAATCTGTGGATGTCCTAACCCTGGGAGTATTGAAGACCAGTTTCAATACTCCCAGGGTTAGGACCCTGGACCAGTTTCAATACTCCCAGGATGGACCTCTGAGCAGTCCGGTCTAGTGAAAGCTGTCCCAGCTCACGGCTGGTGGGAGAGTTCAAACTAGGTAGTCCTCAAGGTCCCTTCCAACCCAAAACGATCTATGTTTGTACAAGTGCATGTTATAGATTTACCCAGGTCACTTGATACAATGGGAAACTCCTGTTATCTCTATTGTAAACTGCACAAGAATTTACATTTTCTTGTTCAACAAAAGGATGCATGATATTGTAGTGTCTCGCTTCATTTCTTATGGCACAGATATCATAGAATCTTAGAATATGCTGAGTTGGAAAGAACCCACAAGGATCACTGAAGTCCAGCTCCTGGCCCTGCACAGAACAGAACCAAGAGTCACCCTGTGTGCGTGAGAGCATTTTCCAAACACTTCTTGAACTCTGTCAGGCTTGGGGCTGTGACCACTTCCCTGGGGAGCCTGTTCAGTGCCCAACCACCCTGTGGTGGTTTATGATCTGAGTTTGTGTCTTCCCTATGTACAATGTTGTCTTCTGCATGCTGCTTATCCTACTCAAAGTGTTCTGAAAGTTTTGCAAAACACCCCCCTTAACTGTTGTAACATCCTTTCTTCTGGCTTTGATGCTTTATCTGGACCTTTAATCCCTTACGTCTCAGTTATCTCTAGCCTTCTCCTTTCCTCAGATTCCTCTAAGCAATTTTTTTATTCCAGACCTTCCATAATTCCTATTTAACACACCCACCAAATCCCTTGTATAACAGAAGGTCAGCTCTCCTGCCTCTGCTGTCCAAGGGTCTCGGTCACACATCTTCCTCTGATCTTCTTTTTCCCTGGATCACAAGCAAGTAGTAGAAAAGAATCTCACTATCAAAACTTGAAAAGCCATAACGGTGCTTACACTCAAGCAAACCAGCACTTCACTCAGTGGTACTAGAAAAAGATGAAAGCGTGCTCTGAATTTGCACAGTTTGTTTATATTTTATTTTTGTTTTTTTTACCCAATGAAGGTGGGGGACAATTTTATAGACTACTTGGTCTATATTTTAAACTGGAAGGTCTCTGGAAAATGGCCTGTCTTTATGACATGCCTCTACAAATCAATAAAACTTTGATAGCCAAAAAAAAATAAAAATAAAAATAAAAAAAAAAATCTAACCCTTATGTAGATTTTCCATAGCCCCGCATTGATTTAATCATCCTTATTATTATCAAGCAATATCACTGTCATGCGCATGAGTACAACAGAAGGTGCTCAACACAGATCACGTAACAAAATCATTTGAAATGTTTTATTCTTGTTTTTCTCTTTTATTTTCTCTTCTGAACTCAGTTATGTATTTATTTTCTACAATCTGCTAAATTTCAAGGAGCTGCTTTGATCTATGTATATCTACATATATTTTCCCACTGCTACTGTTTTATTATTAGCTTTGTACGCTTTCATGTGTCTTTATCTATCAACTCTATTACCAAAGACTCTACTGTATAAACTCTCTAGACAAAATAAATATCAGTCATTAGATTCACAGGGAGTGTTCAGGAGAGGAGAACCCTGGGAAAGACAAAATTCTGTTTTATCTTCTTCTAAATATATGTTTAAAATAGGTCAGCTGAAATCATCTAGAGGTGATTATCTTTCCCAGGGAACTTCAGAGGGAATTAGGAAATTAATTTAGGCTGGATAGTTAGCTTTCAGATGGTAATACTGGAGAGAGAGGGGAAAGCCATGTATTTTTACCTGAGAGAAGGCAGGTATCCCTCAAAAGCCATAATGATAAACATTACTCTAATGTTTAGCTCAAGAAATGTGTCTGTCTTAGAATCTTTAAAATGGAAAGAAAATGTTGTTTTGGAAAACAATAACTGCACATTGCAGTTTTATGCAGTTTGAATGGGCTGAAGAAGTGAGCTTTAGGGCTGCCCAGGGGTTGGAGGAATTGTAGTTCCCAGTGTGAATCCCAGAGCACACCTGGTCTCATGATGTCCTGTAAACATCTAGGGCCACTGCATTGCTTTCCACTTGAAAGAGCAGGCTTCATCAGAAATAAGCAAAATTACTTATTTTCTGCATAAACCACCTAACAGCAGGACTGGGTAAACAATCCTTGCATGCAAATCAATTGCAGTCAGATTTCATGCAGTAAGGAAATCCCAGCACATTCAAAGCCTTCACTTCTGTAATCTCCTGGAGTGTTTTGAATCAGTTTATGGCAGCTTCACACAATTTTCATGACATTAACTGCTGTAATGTGAACTAAAACTGTTACAGGAATGACCACACCAAATCACCTGAGGGTAAGAATGTAATATTCAGAGGAGTGTTGCAGACATAAAGAGCTCTGACCTACAGCTGCCCAGCTGTTTCTTTGAGAAATTTATCCCCCCTCCATAATGTTATGAGCCCTGGTACCTTGCCCCTTGGCTGTTGAGGCACGCTGCTTGGATATTAAAGAAATGTCTTTCTTTGAGATCTGCAGAATGAACTTTCCCATTCTTCTTTCAAAAAGCTACAGTCTGTATGTTTCAAGAATCTTCAGTAAAATAATAAAAAGAGTTTAAGATATGACAAATGCAGCTCTTACACTATTACCTCAAACCCTTAAAATACCTAAACATGAGGAACAGCTTACTAGGATTTTGTTTTATAAAAGATTGCTTTCTGACTCTTTATCTTAGGTTTCATCATAGATAAGGTTTCAAATCAGTGGTCTTCTGACAGAAGGAAAATCTGACACCATCGTCTACATTTCCATTTTTTATTAACTTTAATGATCATTGGAACTGATTTTTTTTTCTATTGAGATGACTAATTTTTCTGTTTTGAGACTCTCAAATTATATTCATGGGATTCAATAAGGTTCTGTAATTTTGTCAAAACAAACCCTGGTATCAATACAGGATTGGGGATGAAGGGACTGACAGCAGCCCAGCTGAGAAGGACTTGGGGGTGCTGGTGGATGAAAAGCTGGAAATTGTTTGGTAATGTGCACTCACAGCCCAGAAAGCCAAGCATGTCCTGGGCTTTGTCACAAGAGATGTGGCCAGCAAGGCAAGGGAGGGGATTCTGCCCCCCTACTCTGCCCCTGTGACCTGGAGCACTGCAACCAGATCTGGGCTCCCCAGCATAGGCAGGACATGGAGCTGTTGGATAGAGTCCAGAGGAGGGCCACAGAAATTATCACAGGGATGTAACACCTCTCTTCTGAAAAAAGGCTGAGAGAATTGGGGTTGTTCAGACCACAGAAGTGAAAACTGGGGAGAACTTACTGTGGCTTTTCAATATTTAAAGGGGGCTTGTAAGAAAGATGAGGACAGACTTTTTATTAGGGTCTGCTGGGATAGGACAAGGGTAATGGTTTTACACTGAAAGAGATAAGATAAAAGGAAGAAATATTTAGACAAGATAAAAGGAAGAAATATCCTATAGTAGGGGTGGTGAAGCACTGGAACAAGTTGCACAGAGACGTGGTGGATGCCCCACCCTTGAAAACATTTGAGGACAGGTTGGACAGGGCTCTGAGCAACCTGTTCCAGTGGAAGATTCCCTTTTTCATTGCATGTAACACTAACATTAGCAGAAAGCTCCAAATGCTGGAATGGCCAAAAGTAGGGTTCTTATCCAGCTGGGCAGAAACTTGTTTGAAAAGCAACTTCGGATATTAAAAACTTATTTTTCTGGACTGTTTGAGCTGAAGTGACAGCAACATATATACACAAACATAAGCAGATAGCTATTTTTCTGTGCTAGAGGACATGATGATATCCAGAACAGAGCAGAAAATGATAGGTCAATTTTTTTGTTTATGGGCATGTCTCTTTTTGGCTGGTGGATAGAGAATGAACCAGCAGATTTTGCTGGTTTTCCTCTGGTTGACTGGTAGCCTTATAAAATTTAGATAGACCTAGTGGCTATTTCTTGTATTTGGCAGCAAATCCTTGAGGAAGAGAGTCAAGGAACTTGATCAGGGAGAAATTTGGAACGAACTGAAAGAGTCCCTCCAAAATTGCTGCTTAGACAAGAGCCTTTTGTTCCCACTCTAGTACTGCAGTTCTTACTGCTATCACAGCAGTAAAAGGTAAACAAGTTACTGCTACAAAAGAGATGGATGGGAATTAAAATATTTAAATCACCCAGCTGCCCACGGGGACCTCATTAGTATCCAGTTTGCCTGTGAAAACACCACATTTCAGAAAGCCATCGTGTCATTACCTCACTGGCACTACAAACACTGCTGTGTCATGACACTGCACGAACCCCAGAAAACCTGCTGCAAACAGACTAATCTAGATTTCCTGCACAGCAGGAAAGAAGTCCAAAAACTGACAGAACAGCTGAAGTGCTAACACACCAAACCAAGCCTTATATTACCTGTTTCTGATTTTTCAAGGGGTCTTTTGTTACAGATTTGGATTAAATTACCGCAAATATACTCCTTATTCACTTAATAACTGACCACTTCTTTTTCCAAACATTTTTCTTTCTCTTACAAATTTAAAAACATATATAATACACCTTAAATATCTTTTAGTTTGTTTTGAAATGTTGCCTTAAAAACATTAAACTGACATTTTTCAAAGGAGACTTTCCTTGGCCTGAGTCCATTCGCATTCCTGCATGAGCACTGTCTTCTTCAGAAGGAAAATCCTGAGAGGGGTATAATTAATTCTGTTTCTTTTAACTAACTCATTCAGAAATTAAAATTAAAGACATTTAGAAGTGATAGAAACCAGCTGCTGTTCAGTGACCACTGAACACTTTCAAAATCCGCATACTAAATTCTCATTTCAAATAAATCTTGTCTTCAAAACTTTTCATGTTGTAATATTTTCAGTCTAATGAATAATTCTGTTTATGAAATGCAGTCGAGATTAACTTACAGGTAGCTTAAAGATTTAGGGAGCTGAGTATATAATGCAAAATGAATCCTCCCTCTGCTCTCACAATGTTGATGTAGATAGATAGGTTTACAAAGTGTGTTTTTCTATTCCTTTTCCCTTGAGAGCTTTTAAATGATGGGTCAGAAGGTTTGGATTCAGTTTTATCTCTTCTTCAGTGTAACATTCAAGTATTAGCAGCGTGAGGCTCACTAGCAGATTATTGCTGGTGGACTCTACCCAACTTGACTTCAGTCATCTGAAAGGGATGTATCTGCTTCAAGTTAGTGATCTGTATTTAAAGGACAGAGAAATGCTCTTCCAAAGTATGACTCGAACCACTTCTCCTTGACACCCACATTAGGACGTGATGAACCATCCCCTTCAGCTACTTATCTCCCACTGATAAAAGAAATGAAATAGCTTGCACAGACATCTAAATTTCTAGGCAGGTGAGATGAATCTCAGCCTGCCTGTTCATTCACAGTAGATTTAAGTCATGCAATTTCCTGAGTGATACAACATCATGCCTGGATTTGCATCTCCAAGCTTAAGGATTTTACAGTAAAATGCAAAGGGTGGGCTTTGAAGAAATTGCTTCAAAAGAGCTTTAAAGACTTTGAATTATTTTTCCTGCCACTAAATTCCCTTGATTTCCCACCAAGACCCATGAAACTTGAAAAGGCTGCCTATCTCTTCTGCATGCCTAATATATTCCTTTTCCCTCCAAAGCATCTGGATCATATGCAGAGAGAAATGTGTTTTTATAAACAACTCAGCAGTCAGTGGGAGTCCAGATGATAGCTGGCTGGTGAGGTGCCAGCTAAAGACAAGATATTCCAACATTACAGGAGACAAAGTTGGATGAGCCTAACTCCAGGAGGGTTTTGATTTTTATCTTAATAATTCTCTGTCCCTGCATGGCTTTGAGTAAAACACCATAAGAAACAAGAAAGAAAAAGCTGAAGTGTGTGACAAAAACTTTTTTTAGTATTGTACTTGTTGGAAGAATCTGATTCAGAGGCTATTATAGTTTATCTGGATTGCTGGCCATCAGAAGAGATAGAGATTGGATAATGAACAATTGTTACCTGCCACCCTTGTTAGATTTATTTTCCAGTCTGTCATGCTAATAATACTACCAAAAAAAATCAAATCAAAAAGCAAATTTGACTTTTTTACTGCAATCAAATAAGGAGCTCTAAAAGCAAAAACTGGCTGGCAGTTTGTATGCCTTTCATTTTGACAATATCCTCAGCCTGACAGAACGAGCCAGAAAGGAAACATTGAAAAGGACACCTTGGGGAGATCTTCAAAGGCTGTATCCTTTTACAGTCTCTGACATGAAAATTTTCATATTTACTTAAACTCTTTTCTTGTGTTTTTATCCCATGAAGCATTTAAAGTACTTCATCTTATTAGTGAAATCATTATTCTTTCATATTTACATCATTTCCTATTAACAGGCATTTGTATGGCTAATTAGAGGCATACAAATAGCGTACCTCAAACTGCTGCCAAAAAATTGTTCACTTGACAGTTTTCTGACACCCTTGACATTCCCTATCAGTACATCTTCTTCATGTCTTCTAAGAGCATTCTGGTTCTAGATTTTATTGCTTTGTAAACCTAGCAATAAATTATTGCTATGTAAACCTGAAAAAAAAAAAACCACCAAAAAAATTATAATTATGTCAGAAATTTTTGCTGCATTTTTAATACATCTATGTGCTGCATTTTTAATATAGCTCCCAACCAGCTAGATCTCTTCTATTGCACCTATTCCATTACTGTTGGCAAAAATCTTCATGATTTCAAGTCACAATAAAGAACAAAAACTTAAAAATTGAGAATGAGTAATGTGTGCATTTATTTTGTTTAATGTTGCTGTGGTTTAATCCCTGCCAGCAACCAATCCCCAGACAGTGAGTTGCTTGCTCGCTCCCCAACCAGCAGCATCAGGGAGAGAATTGGAAGGGCGAAAGTTGGTTAACTTGTGGGTTTGATAGGGAAAGCAAAAGCTGTGTGCACAAGTGAAGCAAAACAAGGAGTTAATTCGCTGTTTCCCATGGGCTGGCAGGTGTTCAGCCATCTCCAGGAGAGCAAGGTGTAGAAAATTAACTCTTCCCCGGCCAAAACTATCAAAAATGGACATCTGGATTGAACATGGGGTATCTAGGACTGAGGAAGAGGAGTGCTATTATGGTATTCTACCACTCTTCTTCTCTGGTCTTGTCTAGGTATTTCTGAAGGGATTTCATGGAACTTATTCATGATAATACTACTGCAAACAAGAGAAAAGGAAATGCTATTCTTCTTCAAACAACCTTTTTTCTTCAAAGCTGTCACTCCGACTTCAGCACTTTACCAAGATAAATAATTTAATTAAAGATAAAGGCAATGGTATTTGCTTGGGTGGCAAAGAAGTCAGAATGGAGATGTAACAAATATCAAGCCAGTTTAGCCACTTAATTTTAATCCTAATATCTCTTCCACTCATTCTCCTCTGCTGCAAGACATTTCCTAGTAAAAATAATCCAAGTTGTAATTTCATATATCGTACTGAGGATAACACGAAGTTTTTGCACTCCTTAAATGGCAATCAAATCCTACTCAAAAACAAACAGGTGGAACTTTGGTGGTGTAAAGACTTGTACTGCAAGATCCATCGTCACCCTACAAGACATTAAGTGACAGAATGATGAGATGATAAGGAAATGGTTGTAAGGTAAAGGTCCCAAGTTAGACCTGAAGAAGTTCTGGATTCAGCTCTCTGTGAAAAGTAAACCCTTGGGGAAACCACCTGATTTGATCCTTTTTGTCTTTTACTCCTTATTTCTTCACTGCAAAATGCATATTCAAACATGCACTCTCCCAGCTTCTGTTACTCCTGTCTATGTAGACTGCAAATTCTTTAAGACAAGATCTGTGCCTCTTACTTGACGACAGAACAGTGGTGTGAAAGTGTCTCTAGTTTGATTTACTTTGTGCCACTGGTGCTTTATTACAAATAATAAAATAAAAGCAGTGTTTATTAAATGAATTTTCAATGCACAAAGGCAGATAACAAATGAGAAGGGAGCAAGTAATAAAAAATGTGAAGGTAAATTAAAAAGGTGAAATGAGTAAGGCACATCCCAGATCTTGGTTGGGGCAGGAAACTTAGAAAGTCCCAGTGAGGGAACACCTTTACTGAGGCTTGGTACAACCTGATGATAAAGCATAGCAAGCATAGACATGATGTGCAACAGTGGCTGAGGGAAAATACATAAAAGATCTTTCAGAAAAAATTGACAAAAGTGGAGGGGATTCACAGAAGAGCAGCTAAAATAATTAGAAGGCAGGAATGATTGATTTTCCAGGAAAAGCTAAAAGAGCTAGCTATAAACTAGATATCCATATCTGCAGTAAGAGGGAATAAGATAGAATAATAGGGAATTCAACTTCTTGTCATAGCAAATGCTGCTGTGTTCTGTTGAATTTTCAAGCAGAACACATATATTTCAAAACATCCATGTAGCAGAGATAATAAGATACTTTTGCTGCCTGAGGGCTGAAGTTTTAGGGCTTAAACTGTCTTTCTGTTTTAAACCTGAGTAGGAGCCCATACAGTAGAATCCTTTGGAGACATTGATGTGACCCTTTTCCATTGCCAGCAACACCCATTTGAAACCACTCAACACAGAAACCAGAAATGGCTTTGCGGGGGTTTGAAACAGAATTGATACATTTGATGTTCATGCAGTATAAATGCAAATGTGTGACTATGTTGTGGGCACTGAAGAAGAAGCAGAACAAGCGTTAAAGTAGTGGCCTGTATTCCTATCAAAAATGGACCACTCCCAAGACACTGTTCCCAGTGGTCCAGATGAGAAATGTGTTGTTGATGTGACTCCCACAAGGTTTTCCCTCTGATAAGAGCCAAACACCAAAGGATCTGTCAATGGAAAACGTGTTCCAATAGCACGCAGATGGCAACACAGTGACAGTATATCATAGGTCATATATCTCTAATCCTTTAAATGCAACAGGAAAACATATATATTTCAAATGACCAAAGGAAAACAGACCACAAGCAGCAATCTTGACTAAGATTTATGGAGTCTGAAACAAGCAAGATGCTTAAGCAAAGGCCACCGACTGATAGTGATTACAAAGGTTCCAGTCTCTTCTAATAGGGGACCTCACTGAAGTTTTATCAAAAAAAACACTTTTTGCTGCTGCAGGCCTTTAGAACACACAACACAAGTACCTCTAAATGTCTTTGTGCTGCTGAAATTCAGATGAGCAAATAGCAATGTTAGGTTGATGCTGCATGTTTCAATAAAACTAATATGTTGATTGGTTCATTATACAGCAAAATGTAGTTGAATTATTAGATTTAGTGGCATTTCTAGCTGTGTTTTGAAGAGTCCATGGCAAACACTATGAGGCTGATGTTACTTTAACAAACACAAATTGAAAGAAACAAAAAAATCTTCCCTTAAACTCTAAATTATTCATACAAATTACCTCTAAGGAAAGGTTGTCCATCTGATACATCAAAATGCAATATCCACAGCCTACACATTTAGCTCAGTGCACAGCAAATCATCCTCATTTTTCTGCAGTAAAAATGCAAATACACAAGGATTTTTCATGTTGCTTGTATATATATTAGTTGATTTCATCTAGGTAAATGCTACCCTCATTATCAAACACAGCTAAAAGCAACTTCTGGTCAGAAGGTTAGGAGCAACACACAGTCATTAACTACCATACCTCTGCTATCTCTGCAGACCTTTGACCTTGAAGTCAAGTCGGATTTGCCTGGCTCAGTGCTTGGAAGTCAGTGATTCAGTGAATGGCACTCTTCCTTCTGACAGGGAATTGGTGCCATGCTTGTGGTGGGAGGGAGTGCTTTGCTTCTAAAGATGCCAGGGATGGGACAAGATGTAGTACTAAGTTCCTGATAATTTGCTCATTAAAAATTCTATAGTGCTTTTTCCAGGAACACGAGTGAACTCCTCATGCTTGAAAATTCACATCTTCCCTAACCACACTTGTTTATAATTTCAACAGGATGCACCTTTCTTTTTCACTTTGTTCCCTCAAACTCCTGTGTACAACCTCTTAGCCAGCTGAACTAACATCCATGAGCTAAAGATCAAAAACACATCAGTAGAGAGTTTCATGACTAATGTTCCCTAAATCACCACTGTCCCAATTATACAGTATTGCTGCATCCAGGTTATTAATTGATGCACAGCAGCAGAGAGTGTGGTTCATTTCACTGGTAGTGATGAATACTATCCATTGTACTGTGTCCCAGAACCTGGTGTGTGAAAGTCACCACAGGAGGAGAGCATTGGCTTTAAAGAGATGCTATAACTATACTCCATTATTGCCCAAGTAAAGAGACTAATGACTCTAAGCTTCATTTAAAAACTTCACTGGGTCTTTAAGTAACTTATAGCTCTCAGCAAATTCAAGATAATACTTAGAGGTTAAGATTTCGCTAATAAGTACAGGGTCCTTTTTCTGGCTTCAAGGGCAAGTGGTTTGGCACTGTCATCTACACAGTGAACCTCTCATCTCTGCCAAATCTGCATAGTCTCATTCACTGTGCCTGATACAGATAGCCCAGCCATTGTCTAGGAGAGCACTGGATTGCATGAGGCAAAAACCACAGCAGGGACTCTGCAAGACATGGCAAAATATAGACAGGGATAGAGTGGTGTTTGAGCCCATGCCTTGGGTCTCCAAGTCACTTTTATAAACAAAACCCAACAAAAAAGATGCCTGGCTTCGTGACAGGCTTTGCTTTCAGACTGTGTCTAGGCTATAGGCTAAAAAAGAGTCATAATCCAGGGAAAAGACAGAAGATCCTGGGAGCTTTGGTTTAACATGCAAGAGTCCCACAAGGAAAAGATCCGTTGATTCAGACTGAAATAAAATAGCATTAAAGTTTAATGAAACTCAAAATTTCAGGTAACTAGGAATTGGGGTTGTTAGCCACAATTCGCTGCTAGGAAGAAGACAATATTAGTGATAGCAATACTCTAAAACTTGCAAATGAGGTTAAGTCATGCAAAGAAACAACTTCCAGCTGATATGTTTGACCTAGGTCAATGCAGGAAAAATTCCTGTTAGTCTGCTTTCTAAATGCAAATCCTGCTTCAGGCTCCACTGCAGTAATAATTCATAGCTTGTGCAGTCAGTCCAGTCACCATGTGGAGTGGAAAATGCAAAGTGGCTAAAGCCACACAATATATACAGATGTATTCATGTAACTCTTCTGCCAAGCCTCAACTGGCAGTCCCAAGGGCCAGGCTCATTTTCTGAAGTCTCAAGTAAAGGGTGACTTGAACCCTTCTAAGAAACCCAGAAACATTAAATGAAGATCTTTGATTACTTACTAAGTAACCTATGAATGATGAATCAAGTGGCTAAAACATCAGTCTCTTGTTTACAGGATTGAAAGGAAATAGGACAATACGGGACAATACAAACAACCAGCTATTCTTTCTCCAACCAATCCTTAAAACTCTACTCTTGGATTTTTGGTGACTCGATTGCTCCTCTCAATGAGACATGGAGTTGTGTCCCATCTCC
The DNA here is from genome assembly GCA_013397075.1 of Rhabdornis inornatus. NCBI lineage: Eukaryota > Metazoa > Chordata > Aves > Passeriformes > Rhabdornithidae > Rhabdornis > Rhabdornis inornatus. The sequence goes on along the minus strand of VWZS01004485.1, from coordinate 2,552,220 downwards.
TCTATGGCCCATGGAGCACTTGTTTTTTGTCATAATTCTGTCCTCTTCAATTTTGGTTCTCTTTCCCCTTCTTTCACTCGGAAATATTTATTCCATTCACTTTTTATTCTAGTGTTGCACGTGTAATATTTCAGTATCAAAGGGATACCAGGGAGCTTTTACCCCAGGGAGCTTTAAATGGCTGCCATAGCGTCACTGGTCATAGCAGCATCACTATGCAACTCTCTCATGCAGATAATATTTTGCAGGGGAAAAACAAGATGACTACAGTAATGCCAGCAGTAGTTTACTTTCACTGGGATAAAACAATATTTTTACTTTGTATTGATCTGATTGATTTTCCTTTCTCTGCACAAGACAAATTCTCTGACATTATTTTCCTGACTGAAACACACTGAATTTATTAGCTGCTCCTGGAGACTTCCAGCAGGTTCTTTCCAGACAAGCTTCTGTGCCATCATTGCTCATGACAAGTACTAGTGAGAAACTTGGCATCTCTCTTGTCCACAGAACTGAGCAGCAGCCATGTACTGGTAGGTCACTGCTGACTCTAAGTCAGTTACAATCAAGTTGAGTAAATGCTGGAAAGCTTATGAAGCCTTTATGGATAACAAAGACTATTTTTAACACTAACACTTCCTCAAAGCAGGACATTTATTCAAAAGTAGGGTACCAGAAGCAAAGAAGCAAGTTGAAGCATAGAATGTTTTGTCAGACAATGCAAAAGAGTTTTGAAGCATAGGGAAAAATAGATAAGCAAGTTCTTTTTATGTATTTCAAGGTGTCTCCAGTACAGGCACCTACATCTGACCCAGACTATATTCTTAGACTATAGTTAATAGAAGTTAATGAGTTCATTTATTGTTAACAGAACATCCTTTGATATTAATAAATTCATATAGGAAAGAGTTTCTTCCTAAGGTCAACAAAGGGAAAGACCCTTAAACAAAGCCCATTTCCTTCATCGTATCAGAGCCCAGAGTAGCTGGCTCAAATGGAAATATCTAGACTTTCCTGCGGTGGGAGAAAAAGATCCTGCTGACTCTCTGGTATCCCACATAGATTCGGCTTCCACAGACATTTCCTCGATTATCTCTATCATTTATTACTGTTGACAATCAAAAGGGATGAAAATAGATCAGAAGGCAGTAAGGCAGTTTATTCTCATCACTAAAGGTTAAGCTATTGAGTGAAAACAAATAAAAAGAAAACTAATATGAATAAAAATTTTAAAATAGTTGACTGAAAACCAAATATGCCTCTATAAAATAAAATGTCAGTGACACATGGGAGAGATAGCTGTGTCATCTCAACTTTCCTCCCTCCTCTGTAGGCCAATCACCCTTATCATACAGCATCTTTCATAATGTATTACATTGTGACCAAAGACCATTACTTACGGTGAAAAAGTTTGGTTACATAGAAATGTGGTTTTATTTGAAAATCATTTTTGACAAGACTTCTTTTAGCAATTTCACCTTTTTATCCTAAAATGTTTTCTCTTGCTCACTGCCCCATGCCTACATCACAGGTCTTTCTCAAGTCTTCAACAATGATGAATAACAACAGTGATTACTGTTTTTGCAGTTCTGCAAAAACTACCTAGACACCATGGTCAGTGCAGAAGGAAGGGGCGAAGCTGCTCCAGGTGCCAGAGCTGAGATTCCTTTGCAGTCCATGGTGCAGCCCATGGCAGGGCAGCTGTATCCCTGGACCCCACGGAGGACCACAGGGATGCAGAGATCCACCTGCAGTCCCTGGAGAAGACTGCACCAGAGAAGGTGGATGTCCAAGAGAGAGCTGTGACACCATGGGGGGCCTGTGCTGGAGCAGGGTCCTGGCAGGGACCTGCAGACCCATGGAGTGAGGAGCCCATGCTGGACCAGATTTCCTGGTAGAACATATGACCCTGTGAGGGACCCACACTGCAGCAGGTTGTGCCTGAAGGACTGCACCCCATGGAAGAGTGACCCATGCTGCAGCATTTTGGGGAAGACTGTCATCTTCTGTCACCTTCAAGGATAACCATCTGCAAGGACAAGGTATATTTCAATTTAACAGGACTAAGTGCTTAAATTGGAACTTTGGGTTGTAATTCCTTCCGGAGGTCCATTTTCAACCTGTCCTCAAGTTTATAGATGTCCCCAAACCTTAGACCAGACTGTAAATCCGTCTAGGATCTATGCACAAACCCCATGTACTGTTTATCCAGCCTCCATCTCCCACCTTGAGCATCTCCAGGTTCCAGACTCCTTTTGCAGGACTGGCTAGTCCTGCTTGAAGTTCACTATCAAATCACCCACATACATCCAGAGAGAAGAGAACAAGGTCACACAGAAAATAGTTCAACATAGACATTAATAGGAAGATAGGACAGATTGCAATGATCAGGATAATTATTTTCACTTCTTACCAGATACAAAATTCTAGATTTAACCTTGCCAAGAGTGTGCTTGAATAGCTTCATCAGTTGCCCAATGATCAGTGACTGGTCTTTGTTAGCGGCTCTATTATCTATGCTACAGATTTTTGATTTTTCCTGTAACTTAATTTTAATTTTTCCTGTACCATGCCTTTTATGCTGAACAGCTATTAACCTGAGGGCCTTAAAATCACTTGCCATTGTAAATATCACATATGAGGAGATACTGAAATATTATAAATTATTTGTAACCTAATGACATCCTTCTACTGTGCCTGGTGTCATTTGTAAGTGTTGCATAACTAAAACACTACAACTGACAGCTGCTAAAGAACACAAGAGCTATCTCTCTAATCATGACCTAAATAGGAATGTATCAAATACCCATTCAAATGTGATTAAGACATTCCTAAATCATGACAGATAGTAGAAAGGAAAGAAAGAAATCTGAGTGTACAATGATGAAACCTGACAACAGCAGATAGTGTCTGCATGGAAAAGGAACCATTGCAACGACTCTATTTTGCATTTTAATTCTTACATACCACGTAGAATACAAGCAAAGTGAATAAAGAAAGTAATTTATGGTTACTTCTGATCTTCATTGTGCCTATTATTCTATTTGTGAACACCTTGTGTGTGTGTGTAGAATAGCGTTTGAGCCAAGCATCCTAGAAAAATTGCAATGACAAAGGTAACTGACTCTGTTGAGTCAGCTCCTTTGCCTCAGATTTGCTGTTTCAGCCTTCCAGTCATTTACAGAGGTCACTCCACAACAATCTTATTCTACTTTTTAAAAAATTATCTAGATAGCAAAACCTTGAAGTGATGTCACATCTGCATGGAGGTAAAACATCAGAAATCATATCAATAAGAATATATGAGTAGAGGATTAATATCTATGCCTGAGTTTACCACGTGTAGAAATGAGATACTGCATCCAAATAGGGTATTCCTCAGATGAGATTCTGATCTCAGAGATTCAGCTACAAATTTGGATGGCTGACTTTAATTAAGATACTTTTGCATAAATGAAATCAAACAAGAATCAATATATTAACTCCTATCTAATGACTTCCAAGACACAAAACAAGGATCAGACAGTAAAAGACTTGCCCATTTCTTCAGAGATTCGCTTTCCTAACGAATAAAGATTCCTTTGGTGTTTTTTTTAACAGCAAAAGTCTCAAAATAGAATTAAATGTCTGGATCTTTTAGTCTAGCCTCATCTGAAGATGCCTAAGATCCTCATCACACAGACAAAAGATACTTGTGCATCCTTTGAACCAGTAGTTATGGTTCAGTGCAGTATCAGTTCACACTGCTGTAGTCTGTGCTGACATCCTTTTCAGCTAAATCCTAAAACATCAATCCTAGTCCACTGATGTCGGGCCTCAGGCTGATGAAGCAATAATGATGTTATATATGTGCCTGGGAATTTGACTTCCACAGAAGCCTGGAAGAAACCCAAAGCTGCCTATCTAGCAGTGTCTGAAGAACCATACCTCTGCTAGGAGTCTAGGTCTTGTGAACACAGGGTGCCATGAACAGAGAACAACGCTAGTCAGTAATTAAGGCAACATTCAGGTATGTACTGACCATTCGAACCAGAAATGAAATAATTACTTTCCAGCATGGCAGACCTAATGTGCAATTACCTGTTAGAACACTAACAAAACAAAATATACTGTTTGATGGGTAATAAATTAATTTCCCTGAATTGAGTCTGTTTTGCTAATGGCAGCAATTGGTGAGTGATTTCTCCCTGTCCTTATGCTGACCCCAAGCCTTTCATTGTATATTATCTCCTCTGCCCAGTTAGGGAGGAGAGGGATAGACTGGCTTTGGTAGACACCTGGCATCCAGCCAGGGCCACCACACAAGTATAAGCACATGAGCTACGTGGGCATGCAAGTACTCTTGGGAGTAATACATTGTGCATGTCTTCTGTTATCTGCTTGTCACCCTTCATGATCTCATAAATTTTAACTTTGGTAAAGATGACAAGATGTGCCCTTCATCTTTCCAAATACAGTTGCTCTTCTAACAATATCAGGAGAGGAAGCTCAGAACTGCTTTGCAGCTGTTACCTTTCTACAGGACAGAACTCAGAAATGGGCACAGCTTGGCTACAGAAATGTAACAGTGGTATTGGCAAGTAGGGAAAAAGTGAGTCCACATTTGAGTTCACATTTAAATCCATTATTAAGCTATAGCTATCACCGACATTCTAAGAATGCAATTACACAAAGCATTATCTCAAAGACAGTTTTGAAAATATTTTCTAAATATCATCAAATAATGTTTCAGCCTCATCTCCTTATGGAGAACAAGAAAGTAGTTTTTCCCAAGGCAACAAAAATGAATAACTGTTTTCTGGCTTCCGTTCAATAATTTAATAGCAACTATGCAATAGAGATTAATACTTCTATTTCTGTGGCATGGTAACAGCCTTAGGATAGCATATGGCCTGGCCAACACACACAGTTCTACAGGCATCCCTTGAGATGTACCAGCTCAAGGCAGACGAGGGCTGAGTCCCAGCACTTGGATCATTTGTTATTTTCACATTGAGGTCATGAGGGAAACAGCTTTCATTGGCATCTCCTGGTAAAAATGTATTGCAGACCCAAGTCTAAGCAATCCTACGGGTCTTCTATGCAGGTTCATGAGCTGAGGAAAAATAAAACCACACTGCCTGCCAGTCTTCTTGTGCCACAGCTGTTTGATCAGATCTTGCAAGCCCTTTCTAAAGAGCTCAGCAGGAGAAAAATGTCAGGCATATAGCTCCCAGGAGGCTTCATAGGAGCATATCTACAAACCAGACGGGAAATGTATCCTTCACTCTACATCCTCCCTGTCCCCCCTTCCTGACACAGGATTTCTGTAGCACTGTAACAAGGACAAATGAACAGAACTAACACAATAGCACAGAGTCACAGTCATACTAAGAGAAACCTTCATACCAATTTCTGTCCTCAGCCATTAAGCTGCCTGCATAACCAAATGTCTTGTGATTAGATTATACACACCACAGGTCACAGGGGAGCCCTCTGTTCATCTGCACAGACATTATTTTGCATAGTAGTGTCTCAAATGGCAAAGGAGAAAGCATGTCATAGAGGTTTTTATTTAGCCCAAATGCTGTTAAATAATTCAGGTCATTATTAAAATATGAAACAAGATTCAAATAGAAAAAATATTTAAATTTTTAAACAGGGAGCATTTTAAACTCTTTATTTGGATGGAATATATCATTCCAGCATGGCTTTTAGCGATACAAAGGTCAGGATTCCAATCTGGGTGGAATGCTAACCTAAAGTACACACATTCAATTCAAAAATAACAGTGAAAATCTTTAAATAGTTTGTTTTGATCTCATTAAATAATCGACACATTGCACAAGACACTCAGTATAAATTCTCCTAAGGCACTAGTGATGCTAAGGATGAAATCAAATTGCTTGAAGTGACAATGAAATTTAAGCATCTAGTCTATGCTGATTATTCTCTATCTTCATAGTCTGCAGAGAGGAACAGATGCTTCCACATGGTGATTCATTCTTCCTACCTTAAGGGATTATGTACCCTCTGCAGTCTCCTATTCGATTTTGGCTATAGAAAAACCCCAGCCACTTTTTGTAGCCTAGCCCGCTTTTTAGACTGTTCATTTAAATTTCAATTACATTTATTTAAATTTAATTCTTTTTCACATCATTAGCTGATACAAATCCCACTGTATTACAAGAAACAAACTCAGTAACCTGATTTAGTGTGCACTGACTGGTTTAGTAAGTGAATAACTGATTTTTCCAAACAAGCGTCAAAAGCAAAAGGAAATAAGATCAATTCAAATTCCAGATTTATTTTAATTCGATCTAACCCAAGACTTTTAATTCTATAACAGAGTACAAAAAATGTTTCATATTTGAAATAAATATTTCATTTAGAGACAGATGAAACGAATGGTAGAAGGGTTTGGGAAGATGGGGGCATTTGTTACAGGTTCCCTAGACAAAAGTAGCACTCAAATCTTTCTGCAAACTAGAGAAGCTCACATTTTTGTGTGATTTCAAACATCCACACATCCTGCACATCAGTATGGCACTGTGGAAGCAATTCATAAAGCTGCTAGACTAACACTGCTGAATATATCTTAATGCAAACCTGGTAGAACAGCACTGTTTAATGGCAAAATGATGCTGTGCCCATAAAAACCCACAGAGAAACTTGCGCTGATTTCAATGCAAGAACTCAACAAGACGAATAATCCCATTTGGGGAAAGATTCTTAAAATAAACAGTAAAATACATTGTTCAAGGAAACTGAATCATATGAAAACTGGAATATGGATCCCTTCTTCTATACTGAAGTCCAGTTCCAAGGTACAGTATATGATAGATCCATGCCATTGATTTTAGTTGAACATCCGCTCAAATCAAAATTACTTACATGCGATTGAGAAAATAATTCTTTTTTAAAGGGATACTAGCAGCATGATTTTAAATTCAGTTTGTATTAATTATGTAAAAGTAGTTTCATGTCAAACTGTATATTAATTTCCCTACAAAATTTTAAACCTGTAGAGTTGTTTAAATTTTAAACCTTCCTATTTCAGTTTATTTTTTTTCTCCTTCTCTCTAATGGTAGGGTGACCCACATATGACCCACATGAATGGAACTAGAAGTGAACTTGACAGGAGATAGAATAACCTAACCCAATGCATTGTAAGCTCTGAACATTTTTTTTAAGTATAAACACTGAAAAAGTGGTAGAATCTTACCGCCAATCTCTTTACTTAAAACTTTCACAACACAACTTTCAAGTTAAAATTAAAAGGAAAAAGAGCTTTGAACAGAAGTGATATTTTTGTAGATGACTGGTGTTCTTTAATGCAGACTCATTAAAAAGTCATTTTAAGTATAGTAATTTTTCTGACAGTATAGAAGATAAAAAATAAAAATATGCAATTTTTACAATCCTGTATTCACTGTGAGAAGCCTTAACATTTATAGTTTCCAAAGTCTCATAATTCATGTCTCGTCCATGTGTACTACTCAAAGAACCCCATGACTTTTAAATGTATTTAAACCCACTTTTAAAGCTCTTCTGCCTTTCATAATTGCATTAGAAGTGGTTCAAAGAGACATAGCTATTCTTAGCTGAAGAATATGTTATCAGTTGCCTGATGAAACAGCAATTAATTATGGTTATGTTCAGTCCTTGACGGTAGAAGAGAGCCCTGGTCTTATTTACATCAATATAAGCTGGGTAAAATTTCAGTAAAATGATAAAAATTAGCCTGGTTTAAATCATATAGATGTTCAGTAAATGGGAACAAAAGAGATACTCGCTTTCAGATTAAGGATAAATTATACACTGTTTAAATTCATTTTCTATCAAAATTACTGATCTTAGCAAGTTGATTATCACATTTCTTGTCGATGAAGACCTAAATTAAGTCAACATCTTCAGTCAGGGAGATATGTTGACTGCTTAAAAACTTATTGAAACTAATATTTTGGCTGATACTTTAGCACAAAAAGCTCATAATACACCTATCATCAAAATATTCAGAATGAGAAGATATTTTAGAGACAGATCTTGTACTGAGAGCATCAACACTTGAAGAAAGACAGAGAACATGTGAAGATCATATGGGAGCTGGCTTGGGCACAGCCAGAGTAATCACAGAGAAGAAAATCGTTCATTGTTTGGAACCCCATTTAAAAGTACAACGATACTTACAATGAAGTACCCATTTTGTCTAGCTGGGACAGGCACACAGACCTAAGACTGCTTAAGAATTGGGTTTGTACATCAGGAAATAGATTAAAGACCAGCTTAATTTAGGTTGGAAGGAACCACTGGAGGTTGTATGAATGTTAATTTGATACACTTGCTTTAAAAAAGTAGTATCTTTTGGATACCATTCCAGCTTTTATCAGTTGTGGAGTAGAATCAATTTTCTATGAATGATATAGGTTAAATATATCTATAAATATCTGTAAATGCAGGTCAAATTACTTTTTCACCTTCTTCTCCTGAAAATCGTTGTAGTAATTCGACCACCTTGCATTACTTCTAAATATATCCCACTAATTTCTAATCTTCTGCATAATCTAATTCCATGTTCAAAGGAGAAGCTGTTTTGATACTTCTTGTTACAGATGCTTTTGTAGCTAAACAATATCTTTTGCCTCAACTGAGCTGTTGCATCACTTGTTCTACACCAAAGTCAGCCAAAGTAGCTCTAGGGCTTAAGAAAGAAGGTGCCATAAACTTCAATACTGAACAGTTCTACCCTTACACAAACCTTCCCACAGGTATTCATGGCCACGTCACCACAGGCACATCCCTAAAAAATATGAAAAGGATTCACAGATAAAGAAGTTCACTTGATTTCCTCATTATGGAAAGAGTATAAATGCAAGGAAGACTGTTAGATAAACCAAATGAATGCCTGTCCTTTCTCTTCTTTACAGAAGAGTTTGGACTAAAATTGCTATCTTTTCTTGAAGATTTGTGTGCACATTCTCCCCCCGTAAAGGATATTATATATCACAGTATGAGTGAATTGTACAAGTAGGTTACATTTAATGAGGAAAAAGTACTTTTTTTTTTCCAAATCTAAAGATAGCAGAAACTAAAATGTCACCAAAAATAGTCTTTCTGATCAGGATCCCTGTCCTTACACTGGTTTTGGACAATGACACAAAAAGTAACACCCATTTTCCCTCTATCATTAGGAAAACTTCACTAAAATAATCTTGATAGCACATGTTTAGAAGTTTTTGGCCTTCGATCAAAAAGTAAAAGTGAAAGCTTACAAAGTAAAAATGTGCTGATCTGCCCATTATTAAGCTGAGCAGAAACCTCAAAAAATATCTCTTTAAAATATTACACTCTATTCAGTATTCACTCCTACTGTCGTCTCACAAGTATTAAGAGAATTGCACCACTTACTTTCCCCACATCTGGTTGTGCTTTGCAGATTTTGCCATTGTATCCCACTTCTTTTTGGATTTTTTTGACTGCCAGACAAGGAAAGCATTTATACAGAGCTGGATTCCTGAGGTAACTGACTTCCCAGACATGGCCAGGGATGAGAATATAAAATTCAGGAGCAAAGAGTGAGAAATTATTTTTACCACAGTTTTTATTTTCCTTCCTCAGTGCACACCTAAACTGTATCTACTTGTTCAATTTTCCCTTTTATAATCTCTCTTAGCCTCTTAATTATTCTGAAAACATAAATGAGGCTATCTCTCATTATTAGTCCTGTTTGTTCTACTTAAGTAGCACAGAGGGAAGAGATTCTGGCTGTCACAGACCACAGCTAATATCCAACATTCATTCCCCTCTTGCCTAGAAGGTGGCATTGACGCACCAGGTATCCAGTTCTATTGGATTCCTGTATCTCTAGTACACAAGGTGTCTAGGGGAGGAGTATGACCACTCAAGTGTAGCTACCCACATACATGTCCACACTGCAAATCAGCAAATGCAAGTGAGATAGCTGTCTGATCGTGCCTGAGCCAGCCATGAAGAGTAAATTCTGGGATAGAGCACAGCTTAATTTTGATTACATTCCTCAAAAGCAAGAATTGGGCTGTAATGTAAGCAGCTGCATGCTAGTTTTGCAGAAGGGGTTTTTTTTTGCCTTTTTTTCCCCTTATCTTTCTTGTTTGAGGAGGTTCCCACACTTAGTTTCAAAAATACATAAAAAGCATGGTTCAATGTCACTAGTTCAACCCTATCTGCCACAGTCTGCAGGCAGCCTAGAAGGCATGGCTAGCTAAGCTGAGATCTCTTTTCTTAGAAGAGGTGGTTGGGTGGAGTACAACCTGTGGAATACAGGAAAAGGAGTTGCTGTGCTTGCAGATATTCAAAAGCAAGGTGGACATTGCTCTGGACAACCTGCTCTAGCAGACACTGTTCAAGGAGAGGGGTTGGACCAGGCAAGGCCTAGAGCTTTCTGCCACCCTCATCTATTCTGCAATTCTGTGAAGAGGTAGATGTCAGAGGGTGAAACACAAGGTTCTGGAAATTTAAGACCAATTTGCACAGAGAGACTGATGGTTTAGCAGTTGACAATTCACACAGAGACTATTAAAAGGAAAACTGAATTACACTTTGCTTTATTAGTTGCAGCAGTACTATTATTGATGTTAATATTCTTTCTAATGTCTTAATAATAGAGAGAACTTAAATAACACTGCAAAACTGCCACAGTTAATGCCATCAGTATGACAACACCATAGAAGACTTGCTTCTATATGCTGAATGACTGATGAGCAATAAATAGAGGGTATCCATGAGGACGGCTGAGCAGCACACATTTGGAGGTGCTATCTCACAGATCCAGCCCAGAGTCCACATATATGGCTTCTCTGCCTCAAGCACATAGTGGTTCCTCTTCTTCTCTTCTCTTCTCTTCTCTTCTCTTCTCTTCTCTTCTCTTCTCTTCTCTTCTCTTCTCTTCTCTTCTCTTCTCTTCTCTTCTCTTCTCTTCTCTTCTCTTCTCTTCTCTTCTNCTTCCCTTCTTCTCTTCTCTTCTCTCTTCTCTTCTCTTCTCTTCTCTTCTCTTCTCTTCTCTTCTCTTCTCTTCTCTTCTCTGATAGAGAGATCTATTGAAGGATTTTCTCTGCGGTCTCTGGAAAATCATTCCCCAAACTGATCTCCACTGCTTATGCTTTTATCAGTAATCTCTGGCCTAGGAAGCACATAAGTCTCCAAAGTGGACATTCTTCATCCATCTTGCCATACAGTTTTCCATCATCACCACCTTCTGACAGAACATGACTTTTTACTAATTATCTTCTACCAATCAACCAAAGGTGATATTTTTCTAATAAAAAACTTTTAATACCAGTCACCTCAGTTAGTTTCTATTCTATATATCAATTTAAAATTCAACAGTGTATTTTCTCCTTATACCAATAAAGGTATGACTTTGCACCCTTGCCTCTGGCTGACAACAAGCATGAAGGGAAAACCATGTGGGCTTAACTCGGATGCCCATATGATAACTAACAATTATCTTATTTGACTGGGAGACAGAGGCAGAAACACAGGTTGCACAGCAGGCTCTGTTTCCTCTTTTTGTGCTGCAAACAGTAAGCATTGGGGTGGTGGACAAGGAATATATGTTCCCTGAAATTTATCTCTTGCTCAAGATTAGGAGTGCAGTGATTTAGAAAAGCACTAGGAAGTTTAGAACATCTAAGCCACCTTTCCTCATGGGTATCCAAAAATTAAAAAGCACACAAATCCAGATCTTCTGGCCGTAAAACACATTGAGAGAGAAAATATAAAAGGTCCCATTCAGATTATTACTCATCATGTTCTTGCGTTTGTGTCAGTGAAGAAATTTTCTCCTACAGCAGAGCAGCATAAAGCCCAACACTTCAAGGCAGCTCAAAGAGTTTATATGATTTATCTTGTTCATGGTAAACCATCCAGCTGCATTCAGAACACCGTGAAGACACAAATTAAGCTGCACATCTCAGTGCTCTTTGCAGTTCTGCTCACACATTGATCTCTGCTGGAGTTTCTGTGACATGACATTTCCCTGCAGGATCAATAACCGTGCCTGCATAGGTGTCTGGGCCCCATGGTGTACAAGCAACTTTCAGAGCCATTCAACTCCCCAGCACCACTCTACATAAATACAGGGATTTGAATCAAAGGGAGCTGGTGTTGAGAAGCAAATAGGAAACAACACAATGGCAGAAATAAAAGTTCTCAACAGAACTGAGCAGAGGAGCTGTCAACTGGAAATGTTCAGGGGTGGAATAATTAACTCTTTCCAGACACAAGCTGAAGAGAAAAAGGATTTTAACAACTTAAAAGAGTCCAGAATGTTGGGCAATATTTCAGTAGGTGCAAAGGGCAGATTGAATAGACACATTCTAATAGATAAGAGGACAAGAAACTGCAGCTGTCGGTCCTGTGTCGACCATATATTTGAAGTTTTGGCTTAGGAAAGCTGGGTTTAGTTCACTCTGACCACTTGATCATATTCCAAGATATATGAGGCTCATTTTGAGCTGTCAGACTAATAGATAGAGAAGGAGAAGGATAAGGGGTCACAGTATCCTCAAGAATCAGTTTAAAATTGGAAGTACCACAGAAATTGCATCCTTAGATGTAACTGCTGGAAATTACTAAATTTGGATCCTTTGTTGGTAGTGCTACTACTCTTAGTTTAGCTCTGGCTTTTCTGACTCTTCAGATCCAACTTAAATGTCCTGATTTTTTCCTAGACCTTTTCGAAGGTAACCAGCTAGGCTCTTCCCAAATGAAGTCTGGCTGCAACTCCAAACACTTCTGACTCCAGGAAACTGTCAGGCAGTGTAGAATGAAACTAAACAATTCAGGTTGATGCACACCAGAGTAGTGCAATGCTCCCCAGAAAGCCTCCTCGGGTGCCCACACAACCTCTCAGTGCATGCTCTAGGACATAACTGCCACAAAACAAAAAGTTTTGAGGCTATGAAAGAGGCATCACTGCATTTCAGGCTCTTGGAGCTGAAAAATGAATTAATTTCTGATAACTGTTTCTTGGAGCCACGCAACCGGAGCGACACGTTGGACTTGGAGCACGCTTTGATCAAGTACTGTGCACTGCAAATATAACCAATTCTCTCTCCAAAAACCTGTGCTGTAGAGAGGGTTTAGGAGTTACTCTGCATTCCCCAGCTTAGTGGCTGGGAAATACCCTCTGGAGAAGCTTCCTAACAGCATAGATGTAACCTTTATAGGATTGCTGCAACAGTCCCTCTGAAATTAAGAGTAGCAAAAGACATTTGAAGATCCCTTCCAAACCTATTCTATGGCTACATTTTGGTTTAGATGCTTGTTCAGGAATAGCAACTTTAAGAAAAAAAACAGTATATATTATAAAATACATTAAATACACAGTATGAAAAGAAATATGTCAGATTATTTTTGTACCATCAGAAGTCACTATTAAAATGGACATGGGGAAGGAGGCACAAGGAGCACAGTTTATGCATGCAGAAGAGAAATAGAGTGAACACTGACCATAAGCTTCTTGCCAAGCCTCCTGCCTGACTTTCAGCACCTCCACATAGAAGGGACCAAAGACACATGTTCCTACTAAAACAAGGAAGAAGGAAAAGAAGTGATGTCCAACCAGTGAGAGAGACGCTTGCTGGGCTGCCTTCTGGGAAGGGGGAGAGCTAAGGAGAGGAGGGAATGATAGCTCTGGTTAGAAAGACTTTCTGTCTCTGCACACAAGAGCCCCTGCACTGCACACTTTTACGTTTGCCAGACTCTTCTCCAAGGTACCCAGCAAGAGTCTGAGAAGCAATAGGCATCACCTAAACCAGAGAAAATTCCATTCAAACATTGTAAGAACCCAATTTCACTGTGAAGGTATTCAAACACTGGAATTAATTACCCGGAGAGATTATGGAGTCCCTACACTGCTCCAGCTGACCCTGCTTTGAGCAGGGGGGTTAAACCAGGTGATGTCCAGAAGTCACCACTTCCAACTGCAGAAATTAAAACAAGGGCTTTCAGCAGAAGGGTAAAATCCATTTTACTACCTCAAGTTTACAAATCTGAAGGGGTTAGGAAGCTTTTTAGAAATAGAGGTCTCACAAAATGGTAAATAAATATGTTTCTCAATGTATAAAATGCAAAACACAATGATTTCAGGTTTTTCCAAAGCAGATGAAATAAAGTTACATATGTAAAGTGTACCATTCCATCATCTTTCTGAACAACGAACTGCTAAATGTGTTCTATTTGTATTACCTCTGTCATACAATTTTCAGTAAAGTTTAAGGCCAGGACCCTTCTTGTGTTACTTGAAACCAGTGCTGAAGAGAACAAGCTGCAATATAAAGTGAACACTCTGTCTCCTAAACAAATTCTTCATAAATTTTCCCAACAATTTAACCCACGATGTGCAAAAATCTGTTTATGATTGCCTGAAATCCCACCTCTGCTCTTCTGACATTTTGCTGAGCATATAATCTCATTCAACATTAACAGAAAATTTACCTCTCTTACCATTGCAAGAATAACATAGCTACTTAAGGAAATGGAAATTCCTACACTTTCATTTGCCATTTTCCTGGATAATTCTCCTGGAATTGCCAGTAGGTTATGTTCTTTTAAAGGCCAGAAAAGGAACTTAAATTTATTCTTTTATGCTTCAAAATTGCTTCTTTGGAGCATCTAATTCTTTTTAAGATCAAAAATACTTCAGAAGTCAGCAATGGGACATCATTACAGAGTTATAGGTTTGTCTTCCGCAAACAATTGTTTATTTCTAAAAATGCCCGTAATTATGATTAGAAGCAGCTGTCAGAAAAGAGGTAATTTTTTTCTATCACATCACGATCATTCTCCTTTGAAACAAATCCAGAAAAGTTGTTGTTCTATTGCATACTCTGGAGGATAATCTGGATCTGGAGGTTGCATGAAAGAAACAAAGTCAAGATCTAAAGATTCAATGGAGAGCACACCTGCCCTACAAATTTCAGAAGGAGCAGGCCACTACGTGCAGTGCATCTTTCCACGGGGCATGATATGAGATCCACCTTACTGGCTGTATAGATCAACATTACCTCAGACCACAGACAAAAGCAGAAATAAAAGGTTTTGGAATATAAAGCTCTGCGAAGCTATGGTAAGGTTCTTGTGGAGGTTTTGCATAGGCAGGGAAGTTCTGCATTAACTTGCGAGCACACTCTAAAGAAAGCCCCAGGTGGAGTCAGCCTACTCCCCATCAAGGCAGGTAGCTTCAGTGGTGAATAAAATTCGTGGCCATCTGCAAGTGCTTTGCTCTCTTCCTTATCTCTGTGCATTTATCTGCCCTGAGGCAAGGACAAAAATCAGGTAAGAAATTGGATGAGCACCTAGAGCCTCTCTCTAAGGGAGATTTTTTAACAGGGAGTCAGGTCTGTGTTCCCATGCCATCATCCATAACATGAGCATTATCTGCTCTCCCTCATTTATGCCTCAGTCAGATGTGGTCACAGCTGCTTTGTCTATTTGCCTGATAGAATTCTAAATCTGAGCTATCACTCGAGCCAGCTCTGTGCAGGGAGCTGCCTAAGGACTGCCACTGGAGATGGAAGCTGGGGAGGAAGAGCCAGATTGTCGTGAGTAAGAGCCAGACTGCCAGATCACTGGGCACATGTGAAAAAGTGAATAGCAAAACAACCTTTTAGTCCACCCATTTCCTCCTCCTGCACAGGAAAAAAGTTTACATTAGAGCGTGATCCAAGGACAGATATCTAGAGAGACACAGCTGTTGGTAAGGACCATCACTCACACACAAGTTGTCAAGGAGACTTACATCAGCCTAGCTCTAATCTGCTCCTGCGAACTGAAAGTTCATTAACAGTTGGAGTGCATTTGAGGCAATCCTGGAGCACATCTTGTGGTCACTTTCATGCCAAAGAAATCCAATTTGTGCACTTCCAGTCTACTCTGCTGTGAATAAAAGTACAGTAAAGGGGATGCACAGGTGGTTTTCTTCAAAAGCACTAATACTATATGCATCTTGAAGACAAAATGCACTCTGGAGTTACAGCTACAGCTGTCTACTTGGTGGCTGACCTGTGCTTTATGTGTGTTTTAACCTGAACCTCTGCCAGAGAGCTACAAAACATAAAAGCCTGTGAATTCTTGGCTTCCTGGGAAAGGAGCTAAAAACTCATATCTCATGGTATAAGCTGTAAAGAGGAACACTAGACACATTGGTCTTCAAATACAAAGAGAGAGAGGGAGAAAGAGAGAGAGGGGAGGGGAGTGGAAATTTGTCTTTGGCACCTAAAATGCCGTCCCCCATTTTGCACTGCCCTCTACAGATGGCATTACTTCTTTAACTAGGAATGTTCTGCCTATTTTATGTGGTGTAATTTACAAGCTGAGAAAAATACCATTACTTCCAGTATATAGAATACAGCTCACTTTGAGCAGGAGCAGCATTACTTTCATTTCACTGAGAGGGACAGAGAGTTTTCCTATCAGTATTTTTCAAAAAACGGTAATTTCATTTTTTAAAACTCAGTTTCCTAGGCACAAAACTATTTCAAAGGCTTACTCCAGAAAGCATGAGCTTTATTTCTGTAACACTTTTTAAAGCAGTGTTATTTATTTGTTTAGAATGTGGTTTCCCAATTCATAAATGTAACCTTATGACATTTTGTTTCAAGATAATTTTATTTCAAGGATTGATGTCAATCAGAAGAATGAAATTAAATACAGCATTCAACTACCAGCATCAGGTACATTTTATTTTGAGTCAAAGAAAGTCCTTGGTGGGGAGATTTCTACAACATGGAAGTGAGTGATACTTCCATAATGATCCTAGGTTTCCAGCCTGTCTTTTTGTCACACCACTGCTCCTTGACCCAGGCATAGTTAATAAAGATGACCAGGGGTGAAATATTCAGAAATGTTTTCTGCTTTGTTCTGCAAATGTCCAGGAAAGGAGGAACAGAGACAAAACACCAAGACAGCAGTGACAGGGGAGGCAATGAGACACATGACAGAATCATCCCACTTGGCTCCATTCAACTACCTCTGCTTAGTACCTTTATCATCCCAGTCACAAAGGAAACAATCCCACACTGTTCAAGGGAGCCAGTAAAAGCAGATCTAACCTTCTATACAGGATAGCAAAAGGCACCTTTCAGTAGTCCTGGAACACTCCACTTACACATCTGTACCACATTGGCTGGGCAACATCAGAAGTCATACAAGTGATTTCCAGTAGTATTTCTCCATGAGAACCAGCATGCTGGGAACATACTTAAACACTATAAAGATGGAAAAACATGCATGTTTTTCCTTTTAGTTTCATTCTAAAGCAAGTGGATATTTAAATAACTGAGCATGGATTTGTTTGAGACCCAGGCACCTTCAAACACATGAGGAAGTATTGCTGAAAACTCCAGCAACTCAAGAATACCACAAGTTAATCACCTTACATTCCCTTATTTGCTATTACAGACAGATGAATATTTATCACTCCACATAAAACTTTCCATATGACCTAAGAGATAAGATTCATACATCTTACTTTTTCCCCCTTAATTTTAAAATAAGTTGGTTCTGAGAAGAAAAGAGAAAATAATTCACGCTATGTTGGATACTGTTTGCTCAGTGTAGGCCAAGAAAGTGGAAGATTCCTGCTTGGCATGAACCTGCTTTAAAATTCCACACTTCTGCATTCCCAGAAGGACAAAACCTTGTCACACATCCATTAATGTTCACCACAAGAAACTGCAATTCCATGGTATGGTTGTACAAATTACAGTCAGCTTTATCCTGTCCCCTCTTTGTATTTCTAGTGGTTGAACTGAAACTTTATCTAGGCTGAAAACCACCTCACTCATCTGTGTTGACTTCAACACCTAAGTACCTGCTTGAAAAATAATATATTACTCAGAAAAAAGCTGTAGAACATCATTATTATACCATATTGTTTTTTGGCAGTGGAATGTAATTTCTGGTTTGGCCCTTGCCTCTGATGCACTATCCCCCATATTTCTACACATACTCCGTTTTCTGTACTGGAGCTGGTCTTTGGAGCTTTTCAGCAGCAGATTCTCACTCAGAAATTCCAATTTACAAACATAGACGCACTTCACCTAAAAAACAGGGACTCAGTGAAAATTTCTAAAAGGATACTCAGGGCTGAGATTTAATTGACAGTAAAAAGCTAAAAACACAGAGGAAAACACTACTGGCTAAGGAAGCATCTTCACTGCATATTACTGAAAACTGAGACATGCAGTGAAGAGAGAGCCCTGCAATATACCCAGTTTCTACACTTCTCCACTGCAAGATACTGACCAGTTTTGGAGACCATGCCTTGGCCACATTTATGTCCAGTAGTCCAGGGACAAGGCATTCAGCCAAGAGGTTGGTTCAGATGCAGATTTAAAGCAGGGAGAGCAGGCCTTCAAATACCTTCCATGCAGCCTGTAGCCAAAGTGTGAAGTCCTTTCTCCCAGAAGCTACCATTTCCTTACATTTCAAAACTATTATTCAACAGGATGGGAAAGTATAACTTAACCTGGTGGGAGAAATGCAAGACAACATTAACCTAGATTATGTATAATACATTATACTCTAACTCATAAGGGAAGAAGCCAAGTAGCATGGATAAACATATCAGAAATTTATGGAGGGTATAGATCTCACTGTAACAAAAATGTAAGGCTGATTGGATGGGGCAAAATTGAATAACTTTATTTCAGAACCGGTCAATTAAAACATACATGCAAAAAAGCATCAATATATGGAAGAGAAAGGCTATTTTTCTAAGCAATTTCTTCAGCATGTCAGCAATACTTTGTGTTGTAACTAAATTCATGGCTTGAAATTATTCAGGGAATGGTTAAATAATGCAATGCATCAAATCCATTTCAAAATTAACAGCATTTTCGACTTTCTGGCCACCACAAATTATTCTTGGTTGTAATTTACAATAGGCAAGTGTTAATTTACCTAACCTATATTTTATGAATATGTATTGACTAATTGCAAGTCCATGGTTTGGGGTAAATAAATGCACAATTTATATTCAGATAAGTCACACAATCAATTTTCAATCTACTGCCTCAAATACAGCATCAGACTGTGACAGGTTTATTTGCATTGACACAAGGTGTCATAGATCTGTGAACTGCAAAATGGAAATGCCAAACATTATTCAGCAGCCACCAGTGGATCATGCCCAGCAGTAATGTCCACAGCAAAACCTCAGAATGTCAGTGGCCTGTCTGCTGCTGTTTGACTACAAATTGAACAAAACTCTAATCTAAGCAGGCCAGTCTTCACCCAGGGATCAGTTGGGGTGGCAATTTTGTTTCCTGTGGTGGACTTCTAATCTGACACTACCCAGAGATGAGAGCAATACTTCTGCCATTAGGTAATGGGAGAAAAGGATGGGACTGTGCCCTCTGCATACTTGGGCTTGGCCTTTCAGGTACCAGTCATTGTTAAGAGCGGTTAATCAGGCTTTCAAATTAGCGCAGGTTTACTCTGTCTACTACGTCTCTTTTTTGAGTGTTAGGGCTCATCTTAAACAAACGCTGCATCAGGGATTATTTTTGCTAATAGAGCTCCCATATCACTGTCTGCTTTTTGCACCTTATTCACTACCATTAAAATTTTTCAATTAAATAAAGCATGCTTAAATAACATTCCAGCTTGAAGTATTCCTGACCTTTTCTTTAACCAGGCATCTTAAGATTCTCTCTCCCAAACTAAATCTGCACACTGAAAAAAACAGTCCAGGAGAATCCTTTGTATGCTTTGTGCAAGTGTACTTCAGAGTCCTGCAGAGAAATAAATACCTTAGTCTGTACAGGTTTCTGTGTTCCTCAGATGTGGCTTCATTTTTGCTCCTCTTTCTTCTGATGAATTCCTGAAGGATGACTGAATTATGACCTGGGCTTTCATTTTCACTGCTTGACTCAGTCACATGAAGATAGGCTCATAATGTCACGGTAGGTGTTCTAGGGTACTGTGTATGCCCTACTTGTGTTTATCTGGGANGAAGAGGGGTAGGGGCAGCCCCAAATATTTCAGGTGGACCTAAATTTCTTTATATAGGAAATGAAAGTCTATCCTGACCTGTGAACCTGATGGATGAGATCAAGCAGAGGAGAAACAGCTGAATTTAGCAAACACTGTAAGTTGTTCATTCAGCTACAGCAGTGAAGGTATTCTGATTCACTCAATAACTATTTCCTTACTAGCAGCTTTAGAGCTATTTAATGATGTCGTTATACCCACAAGACCACCTGTCAAAGAGGGGAACACAATGAAAGTGATGAGGTGGTGGAGTGAGACGAGGAAGATACATTCATTAGAGAAGGGAGAAGGCAGCTGGTGTTATTGGGCATAAAAAGAAGGTTGGGGAGCCTTGTTAAAAGTTATGTCGTCTCCTAAAGAATTCCAGAAAAAAAACAGCAAAAAAGTTTGGTGTTATAGAAAAGGACTGGCAATAACAGACCTCCTTTAGTTATACTTTAAAATAAGGGAAATACAGACAAAAGAGTAAACCACAGTTTTGATCAGTACTAAAAAAAGATTCACTGAAAAAAGAAGTTTCATTTGTTGAGTAAGTGTGGGGTTCAGTGAGCAATTTGAATGGAGTCTGCAGACCGGAGTTAATTATTTGCATTAGCAGTTCAGATGGCTTCCATGTAAATACCAGCTCTTTGGTGTGCTATGGCCACAGACAAAAAGTAAGATAAATGCTTCATTTCCCTTATAGGATCCTAAATTATGTCATTTAATAGGTAGTCAACAGCATGCGGATTGAATGATACAGGCTTTTGAAAACAGCTCTGGGATCTAATTAATTGGGACAAATTATCCAAAGCAGCTTGGCATTGAGGAAGGAGGACAGACTCAGGGAGAAATGACAGATGGATACACAGAAAAGAAAGCAGAAAGACCTTTGCTGGTCTTGAAGAGCTGAGCCTTAAGGCACTCTGAAAGAATCTTGCATCACGGTTTTGTGGCTCATTATTATGTATGAGACGCCTAAATGTTATTTGCTGCTCCCTATGCTCAGAATTTAATTTCTCATTGGAGGATCAGACCCAAAAAAACCAGGAAGTTTTAATGGTAGTTGAGTGTGTGGCTGGGGCTGCTCAGCTAGAACCTTCCAATCTCACCCTGTAACAAAGCTGTTTGCAGCTGTGTGGGGAGAACCTTCCAGAAGGATGAGCCCTGAGCCCCTGGAGGCACCAGGCAGCAGCTGTAAGAATCTGGGTGAGTCAGAATGGAAGATATCCCTCCCCCCCCCGATCCCATAACTGACAGAAATAGGCAGAGACTTCCTGAGCCGTGGCCTAAAGTCTCCAGAAGTGTCCCCTGCCCCTCCCCAGTCTGGTACTGCACAACAGTGTCTCCTGTGGGGTGATGATGGCATGTCACACACTAACACCAAATGGACCATAGAATAGTTAGGGTTGGAAGGGAACCTTTAACATCATCCAATTCAAATCCCCCAGCTGTGGGCAGGAACACCTTCCACTAGAGCACCGTCCACTGGGTTGGAGCCCCATTCAACCTGTCCTTGAGTATTTCCAGGGATGGGGTGGTCACAACTCTGGGCAATCTGTTCTAGTGTTTTGCCACTCCCATTGTATAAAGCTTCTTCCTTCTATCTAGTCTGAGTCTACCTTAAAACCAGTACCTCTTATCCCACCACAACAGGATGAAATGTCTATCCCTACCTTTCTTTTAAGCTCCCTTTTAAGTATTGAAAGTCTGGAATAAGGTCTCCCTGGAGCTTTCTCTGGTCCAGGCTGAAAAACTCTAACTCTCTGAGCCTTTCCTCACAGGGCAGATGTCCCACCTGTAACTAAAAGTGTTTTGAGTATTCAAGCCACTTTAATCTGCTGCCACTTCAGTCTCAAACCATGACACCCACCCCACAGGCCTGGAAGACAATCCTGTTCCCATAGGCTGCTTAGAGCCCTTTGTCAATAGCTGAATATATCAACATAAATGGACATGGAGGATTGTCACCAGCATACTGATAGAGCAAGACAAATAAAGTGTGTGGTCCATGCATGCCTGGCATGCACAAACATCTGGCATGCACATACGTCACTTTAATTCAGACAATATAATCAGAAGTCAATGAGATCCTGGCATTTTTGGGCCTGTCAGAATGCATTTAGTGCTCCCCAGAACTTGACCATACACCACACAGCACATCCAAGCACTGACAATGGGTCTTACTGTCAGCTCCTTTCTCTTCACTTCCACAAACACTCTAGCAAGCAAGCACCCTTGTGAAATACCAAACCATCTGCTGATCTAACTTCATTGGAATTTCTTTAGTGGAATTTCTTCAGTGGAATTTCTTCTGGTACAGAATTAGACTGGGCAATGTTTGGCGGATCCAGTCATACATCAGCACTGTAGGACATTCACAGAAGTTTCCTGAAGTTGTGCCTTATGAATCTTCACCCCAGAACATCACAGTCGCTGACTTAGGAAGGAACCACAAAAAACTTAGACATAGTTCAGTCTGTAAAGATGCATAGACTGTCTCCTGCCTCCCAGCCCGGAGACCTGAGAATCTGATCTGACATTGAAATCCTCCCCTACCATCTCAACAACTATCTATTCATTTCCCTTCTGCATTGTTTTCTCCAGGTATGACCAGGCTGCTGTTAGACTCCTCCAAAGCCACCTCTTAACTAAGCTGAAGCTCTCAGCCTTTTCTCACAGGGCAAGTGCTGCAACCCTTTGTCATTTTAGTGGCCATCATGCAAGTTCAACCAATTTCTTGTACAGACAGACCTAACACTGGACCCAAAACTCCTCGTGTTTTCTAATGAGCACTGAGTGATGATCACTTCCCTTGGTCTGACTATTTACCTGCTGATACAGCTCAGAATGTTGTTGACTTTCATTCCAAAATTAAAAATGGAACAGGCAACAAAAATAAGCATCCAGCATTTGTCAGATGTGCATTTCCCTATCTGTCACACAGTGCATACACACAGCTAGAATTTTTAATCAAAACTATCAATAATTAAGCAGTATGGAATAAAGTAGATGGCAAACACCATCGTCAAACTGAAATATCTGCAAATGTGTGGAATGTACTGTAGTTACAAAAAGCATAAAAGATATAAAAATTCACCAAATGTCTTCCTATAGAGTAGTTCATCCAGATGTGCTAGAAATCATAGCTTATAAAAGCAATTTTCTAAATAGCATTGTTTTAATAGGTAAATACTTTATTTACACAATGAAATTTTGATTTATATTGCTGCCCTCAGAAGCAAAATTGTAAAAACAGAATAGTTTCAAGAACATTCTATGCAAACATAGAATATTGTTCATTGGAGATCCATGGAACACTCTTCTTACCATTAAAGAACTATTACTGACTTCCATGAGGCACAACAGTACAGTGAATGCCAAGACCCTGTGCATCTACTCTCAGAAAGTCCAGCCTCTAAAACATAAGTTAATCTTGCAACAGGAAAAGAAAGTAAGAAATAATGATAGTTAGGTAGTGCAGAAGCAAATATTGACACCATTTCAGAATGAATTTTATGTATTTGGCTTACAGCAGTGCCTGTCATTTTCACAGTATTTTTAAAACTATCATTCTTTTATTTTAAAGCATCATTGTGTGTTAAGAAACTACCACTGTCCCAGGATTACAAGAAATATGAAAATGCTAAAGACTTTTTGATAAATGTTAACGCCACAGAGAAACTCAGGATCATGCTTGACACTGAAATTAAATCCACTTCAGTTACTGCCTAACTTTGGAGACTGTCTAAGGTTTAAACAAATTAGGTTTCTGCTAGATAAATTTCCATTAAGTTTCTGCTTGGAAATGGCTCTATCTTGGCATAGTTTTGCAGATCTATATTTATCTTCCATCCAGCCTTTCTCTTACACTTTTAGGTACAAATCCTTAAACACTAGCATATTTATCAAGCCAGTATTCACTTCAAAACACACTCCTCTCATTGTCCTGTCCTCCTCATCTCCTTGTCTCCTGTCTTGTTCCTCTCATATGCAAGAAGTCAATAAGGGTAATCATCCAGACAATAACTTCCACGTGCAGTTTTACCCTCCTCCAGCGGTCATGCAAAATTATTACTGGATCTATCTGTTCCACCAGTGATCTGTCCTAGCAATATGCTGTGGCATACTACTAGGACAGCCCTACTGTTTCCAGTGGCCATCATAGTTGGGAAATTACTTAGGCATATCTGGACTGTACCATTCACCATTCAGTTGCACAAGGACAACAGACAACTGCCATTGAGCAAGAAATCCAACTCTCCCAGTGTTTGCATTAAAGACCTAACCATTTATTTCATCTGCTGTAGGTCTAGCTTCAAAATGCTACTGTTTCTATGACACTTATGCAGAAAGCTAAAGGAGTGGGTCAAGTTTAAATGAAAAGTGTGTTTGATTTGGTTTGGGGTTTTTTCCTACAACTTTATAATTTCTTTGGGAAAAGAGCTATATTCCAAAAAGCAAGACTGAAATGGTGAGTTTCATTAACAAGCTTTATGAAGTTTATTGTTAGAAATTGAGTACCAGTGAGGTGATTTCCCTTGATTACAATTACAGGAGCTAACTTAGTTAATGCCAAGGAGCTGTCTGTGCTTTTGCCAAATAAAAACTATTTCAGAGCTATAAAGATTTCAGAATATTGTGTAAATGCATATTTTATTTAGATTTCTTATCCCAAGTGTTTAAAACATGTATTCATTATAAAATAATTTCTTCAGTCTGTGCCATGGGCTATTAAAAATAAGCTTTACATGATTTAATTACCCTGTTGAGGTAATAGGTGAATATAAAGCATTAAATCTTACTTTGTTTAAAAACCTTATATCTGCATGATCAGTGTTGTGTGCATTGTCATCTCCCAAAGCGCAAACTTTTATCTTTTGGATGTGGAAAACATCCCCTTTGTTAATATAGCTGATATACAATATATGGCTCACTTCCCAAATTCTAGTGAGGGTCTCTCTCTCTCTCTCTCTCTCTAAAAAATTACTTGTTTAGTAACCACTGACTGATAGAACAGCAACAATTTGTTCATCCCTTTCAAGACACGGTTCATATAATTTAACCATTCACATGTGTTAGCCAAAGCCCGTCAATAAAAAAAGATAAATAATGAAACCTAATGTTCCTCTTCTTATAATAATCCTTTAGGCCTCATCTACACATGAAGTTAACTAGTTTAACTGGCAGAGGGAAAGCCTTGCCATCAGGCTTACAAAGGTAGATAGCAATTTTTCATTCAAGTACATCTTTGTGGAAAACTTTATGATATTTCCTATCATCAAAATCTACAGAAAAAATATTATGCTGAGGGTGTTTAACTGAAAGAGGTTATTGCATTTAATTAAACTGACCCTAAAATTGGGATAACTCTCCCCTATCTGTAGTCATCCAAAATGTGCATGTCTAGTGTGAAGTAATTGACTAAAGCTCTAATGTCAATGCAGAAAGATGAGACTCTTCAAAGGGTAATTAATCCTCTGCTAAGTCAGGAAGAATGAATCACCCTCTGGAAATACCTTTTTCCATCAACAGTACTTTTTCATATCATGCATAATAAAACTGTGAAACTCATTACCACAGGATGCTGTGGAGGCACAGACGAAAGGCACTAATGCATTTAAAAGCCCTAGACTAATTCATGGAGAGTGGGTGCAGCAAGCAGATGGTCTGAAAATAGTCACCAGCTCAGGAACTCCATGAACAATATACCTGGAAGGTGGAAAGTATTGTGTACTGCTTAGTTCTTATATTCCTCTCTAAACATCTGGTACCAGCCCCTGTTGGAAAAGAATCCCAGATTAGATGGGCTGTTGGTCCAGTCCATGGGATAGCTCTGTTGTTCTGAAGTTAACTCACATCCTCAGCCAACATAACTATTCCCGTTAAGAAACCATGCGTACTCAAATACTAGGTATTTTTCCTTTACATAAAGGGATATTATTCTATTTAGTACTAAGACATCCTGTTTCACTCTAAGATGCTT
Organism: Rhabdornis inornatus; assembly: GCA_013397075.1. NCBI lineage: Eukaryota > Metazoa > Chordata > Aves > Passeriformes > Rhabdornithidae > Rhabdornis > Rhabdornis inornatus. The sequence goes on along the minus strand of VWZS01004485.1, from coordinate 2,526,238 downwards.
TTTGGTGCAAAGTGTGTCTCTTTTGGATTAGCCAATACTCTTTATAAGCAGCAATTTGCCAGAAAATATTTCTGTATGTGCTAACAATATTTCCTCAAAAGAAAGATCAAATAACTTTGGATACAATGTATTGTTACGTACTGTCTGTATCTCTGATATACCAGATATCTGTAACCAGTCATCAAAAGCTGAGGCTTAATTTCTGTAGAAGTCTTTCTATAACATATTTAATATTTAAGCAAACACATATGAACATGAACACGTCATCTTAAGACATGATCACAATAAAAACACACCTGAGAATAATAACATATTTGGAATAGGAACCAGATACAACCTGCAGGACTTCATCATCAAGCCCAGTAAGCCTTCCGCATTTCTTACCATCATTTTCTGTATTAATCAGACCTGTTTTTCCTGTGTCTCATTAGCTTTGTTAAATTTCTGGGACTGTGGTAATATTTCCAGATATGGGGGCATTGTTTTCAAGAGCTACTAACAGAAAAAACTTGTACATATTCTAAAGACATTTTTTAGACCATAATTATTAAATTATGGAAGGCTGAGTTCACCAGGACCAAACAACTGGGGAAAGGACTTCAAATCTAAAGGTGAAAAGGAAGGAAAGAGCACCTTTTCAGTCTGACCACAACAAGACTGATAGATGATGTGATGAAATTGAAGACTGTTTTCTGGTTCCAAATCCCTAAATTTCGCTCTCAATGGTTCATGGCCATCCATGTGATGGGAACTTTTAAAGATGCCTTTTTTCTTTAAAATGTCACTGTAATTCTGATGATTCTGTTCAAAAATCAGTGAATTATTTTTACACTCCAGAGGGATTTTCTTTTGACATACAAAACTTTCCAATAAGTTCTTACTGGGTTAGGCCACAAAATTACTTGTAACTTCATTTAGCTAATTGTAACACTGATTTCCAGAGCCTTGGAGACATTTAAAACATTCCCGGTATAAGAATTTGTCGTGAAAATACACTTCACGTCTTTTTTTCAAATGTGGCAGATAATTACATTCCTTTCCTTTATATAGATACCATTTATCTAGGTACTAGAACTACTATAGGATCCAGGAAACACATCTGTATTCCATTGTCCCAAGTCTGCCAGTCAAATCGATAGTTATTCAGCTCTAGATGATACTGTATGGTAGGTAAAGCCATTGGGTACATGCAGTAAGGAGAGGAATAACTACTTTCCCACAGAAAGAGCGTCAATGTAACTTTGTAGGTCACAGAGGAAACTCTGTGTTCCAGGAGGAAATATTTAAAATCATGTATTACATTGAACCATATTTGATCTAATAGTAATTGAGGCAGCGCATTGTATTTTTCTCCAGCAGTGAGGCAGGATCAGTGAAAGGATGCTGAAACCTGGATATGGCTTAGGTTTCAGTCAACACCTTCCAAAACACTTGGTGTCTTCAAAACCCAAACCCTGATTTCACACATCTATCCCATCATCAAACACGAGCCATTGTGAAGTGAAGCAGACCAAGAATGTGAAGCATATTTTTTCTGTATTTACCTTTCCTGTTGCCTTGATGGACTGAAGTTAGAAAATTGCTGCGTGCCATTTCCTGGTGCCAAAGGCATTATTCCAGCCTACAGCTAAGATTCTATTTAGCTATTGGCAGTTGATTTAGGAACCCCACATTAAAGGTCTTCTCTAATCAACAGAGAGAAACTTCAGAGGAAGATTCAGCTTGTCTGAACTGCCTTCTGTCTATGTCTTAGCACTGAATGTGCAGGGAAGTCTGCAACCCAGCTCATAACTTCAGTTACAAGCTGGCCATGAGTGTGGTTTTCTGCAGCTTATTTTAAGCCTAAACCAGACAGTCCACAAATAAGCACTACTGCAGAACAGCTGTTAAGGGCTACATTCAAAGCTTTAACCTTTATGTGCCTCTACAGTCCTAGTGTCCACAAAACCTGGCTTTCAAAATCCTTGTTTGTAAATGGAAACCCAATGCCTGACTCAGTTTCATGCTCTGGATTATATTTAAAGGATTAGAAAAACACCTGTGTCCCTGAGTGGCATAAACTGAGAGTAGCTACATTAGGTAGAAAGATTAATTGGGATAGACAAAACCAAGAGTAGTATTTTGAATCAGATGCATCAAAACTTCCAAACTTTGATTACACGGTTCTGGCCATGTAATGCTGAAATCTCTCCACAAGTTAAAAACAATCTGGATCTGACGAACAGTGACTTTCACATTTGCTTGCTTCAATCTGGACATCATTTGGAATAAAGCAAATGTGAGGCTTTGACCTTTTCTCTTTACTGATAGTATCAGTTTTTCCTTTCATCTCATTATTCTTTCTTAAATTGTCCCAGCCAGGATCACACTTAATGTTTACTTACAGGCTCCCTGATTCTTCCAAACAAATCTTATCCTCACCTCATCTTTCTGAACTCCTTCCTGATACTACCTGATTTCTTTCTAGTTTTCTATTTTGTCATCCCAGCATAAATCTCCCAGAGCAGTTTTCAAGTTTTCATCAGACTTTAACACTTTCCCACAACTCCCTTCCCTAACTTATTAGGATCAACACTAAACCTTGAGTCTATTCCTTTCTTTGCACTACTACTCCTTTTTCACAGGGTGTGCTGACTCCCTATCTCAGCTTGAAACCACAGTTACGGGCAAAATTGAGCAGTACCGCTGTCCTCTCTTCCTCCAACCCACAAAGCCCCTGTGAATGGGATTGCACTAAGAGTGGTGGAGGTTGGATAGAGACTATTAGCTAGTCAAGAACCATAACAACACAGAATGGAAGGAACATGGATGTGTAATTCTAGACTGAAATTAAGAAGAGTCAGCACAACTCTGCAAACTTCACTGAGCTTAAACAGATACCTGTGCAATTGGAAAATAATAGAAATTTGCAATGTATACAAGGAGTTAAACTAGAATAGTTCATTTAAAATGTAAGTACTTTCTATTATGGATCAGTCTGGGTGTTATCATCTTGAAAAGAAACATTGATTTGCTCTCACCTTTCTTAGACCTTTTCACATTTTTTGGGTAATTTTGTTTAGCTTGTCAAACACAAGAAGGCTGCATTATTAATAATATTCTAATGTGGCAGGTGCATATTTGTGTGTGGGAAGGTGTTGTTTTAAAGTGACAGCTGAACCTTTTGTGAAATATAAGGTTTCTTCCCAGGAGAAAGTCATCATCTTTCTTCTTTTTTTTCTCAGGGTATAGTACGTTATATGATAGAAGATGTTAATATTAGAAGCGGAACAGATGGCTCAGATTGAGATTGGGGGCCTAACTACAACTGAGAGATGAAGAAAGAGATTCAAAGAGGGACAAAGAAGAGCAGAAAATTCAATTAAAATGTTCAATTTTGAGGAAGCAGGTGTGTGGGTTTTATTATTGAGACCTCTACATTCTCATTTAGAGTAACCCATTTGTGAGGCTTGTTATGAACTTGTCTAACCCCACTGCTGGCATTTTACTACGTATGCATACTTGAAAGGAATTTTAAATGTCATTGAGTAGCTCTTGCTCTCTCTTCGTCTCTCTTTGGTTACATCTGAGAATCTGACAGCTCTATTTCACTGGAAGGGCTGACAAGCCTGTGATTCTCATTAGGCATGGCAGCATATAGATGTTTTGGGATCCTTCTGAACGCAGAGCTCTCCAATAACTCACTCCTATACTGCTGTTATTATCTAACACAGAAAGTGCCTAAACTGATCTTTGACAAATTTTCAGCAAAATCACAATACAGAATAACTAGCATATTCTAAAATTAATATCCTCCTAAGAACAGATTGTATATGGCTCTATGTAAAATTCACCACCTTTGTCCCAATCCCAAGGACTCTGCTAGGCATTGTTCTTGTTAACTTATTATTCAAAGCTATTAAAAAGATAGGACTGAAAACTAACTGGCTTACCAAGTCCAAGAAAACAGATGATATGACCTATAAAATACCACAAAGTCTGCCTTAAAGTCAACCAGAAGGGTTTTTCCTTAACTTACATGTTATTCAAGAATCTCTTCACTCTTAAAGTTTACTCTGATTCCAGTTTTACACCGTTTATTAATTTTATTCTGCTTTCCACTGCTTCCAGAAAAGCTCCTAGAGTAGGTGTTTTTGTGTTCACAGTTATATCTCTTTGCATACTGCCTCTAAATGTTGAGAGTTTCTTCTTAATCCCATAGTACCCAATACAGCAGTGTGTAAGGTAAATCATCTCCTCCTAATCCCTTTCCCTTTTCTTTCAGACTGTCATCCCCACAAGGAGAACCTACACGCTGCTTATACAGCAGATTTTATACAAAATGTGGATTCTGGATGGCTGCAGAGTGAAAAAAAGTCAGAGGCTTAAAATTCCTTCCTAAGAACTACGTACTAGCATCCTTGTTTGAAGCAAGAATTGTCTGTGATAAGACAATAGCCCTGCATACCTCACATATGCATTGCACTTCCTGCAACGCATGTCATTGTTTCTGGAAGAAGAGAGTCCAGTGAAAAATCTAAAGATACACCTCATCTAATCAGATTTTTACCTGGATCACGACTCATGTTGAATCATGAAACATAGGTGGACTTCAGCTTATTGCCTCTTCATAGCTATTCTGTGATTAGCTGTCTGTCTCCCTGGCATCAAATGACCCAGTAGAATCAAAATATGTTCCAGCTGTCCTCAAAATTCTAACCCTTGTGATTGAAAAACAAAACTAAAGACAGCTAAAAAGTGCTCTTAAACTAGGGCATCGATATATTTTATATTGCTTAAAACCACACAAGCTGTGTCCTCTCCACTAAGCAAAGCAGTCCTTGCCCTTTAATGATTTTTGTCTGCTAGTTAAATCAAAGGTGCAAATATGAGTCCTTTGACACCAAGTGGTTCATGCCATTCTGTAGAAATGTCACATGATGATGGTACAAGCTGTTAAGATAAAGTGATTGACACATCATCTTAACTACCCTCTCAGGTACTCTTTCTGAGACAATCAATTTGGTGTTCTATCTCATTAAATTTCACTATTTTGGTACCTTATATTAGTTGAAAGAGACACTCTACAGTGTCCTTGAACTGAAGGTATTTAAAGATCATTCTCACAGACAGGAATCCTGATCAGATAAGAGTCAGACCTGCTGGAAGCTGTCAAAAGGAAAGAGAAAAAGTGAAAGAAAAATTATACACCACAAAACTGACGGAGGGACACTGAGATCTCCAAATGTGTGCCAAGTCCTTTTTAAATAATATTAGAGAAAATCCAACAGCAGCCAGCAGTGTAAGGAATGACAGTCATGCTATGAAAACCAAAATGTGATGACATATAAAGGCTTTACATCAGGAAGGCAAAGTTTATTGCTCTGCTGCTTCTCTACTTGTTAATAATAAATTACCGCATTAATAATCCTTTATATTTATCCTATTGGAGCTTATATGATTAGTGATAAAACTTTTAACTACATTAGCAACACTACACTAATTGCATTAACTGGCACAATAAAGTTAGCGTATGAGTACAACGTCCTTGATACACACCTGGTAAGATTGCACATCTCATTAAGATTAATACTGTTGGGATAATGTCACACTATTTTTATCCAAGGCTGTATTACCAAACAACCATGACCCCTTGACATGAAGCTTTAAAATTTAATATTAGGTAACAGGATCAAAGCAGTCTTTTACAAATGCAAATTTAAAGGTGGTGTTATATAAATCAGAAGTTAAACAACCAAGGCCAGTTTAAGTCCTATGAGATCCTCACTGAAAGAGGCTATATCAGCGTAAATGGCCCAGGCCACCTGAAACAGCTGATCAGGATTTGTTAGTCTGAGCAGCAGGCAAACACCAGTTTCCTCATATTTACTCACAGTTCTAAATGACCTTTGACAAATAACACTGTCTCATTCTGTACTCACATCTACTTTGGCTTGCTGGAGACCTTAATAAAATCAGGCTGTGGACTAGAAGGAATTTGGGAAAATAGCAGTAGCCATTTTTTTCTACATTGCACTCCCACCATAAAAAATAGAAGCACACTGATTTTAGCATAAAATTTGATCCACAGGCCAACACTTAGTAGGACAAGTCTAGGAATGGAGAGGGAACTCCAAAGCCAAATGAGCTAAGATTGTCTAATCATTAAACAGTAATTTATGAATAAGCAGCAGAGATACAACAGTACAGTTTTCTCAAGAGAAGAAGTGACAAAGATTGTGGGTTATAGATTATGATGCCAACTCACAATTCTTGGTTCCACACCCACACACCCATAGCGAGGACCCCTCCACCCTCCACCCCAGACAATGGCTAGCTCTGGGCCAAGGTCGTCCCCTCCTCAGTGTGTGGGACACTCACAACTTGCTCTGAGCCACGTGGCTCTTCACCTTTGAAGTCTGTGCTTTGAAAGTAGGAGACAAACACAGGGGATCAGACATCCTCATCATACTGGGTGCAAGCAGAGCACTCTGCTCGTTCTGAGGCATCAGGTTGCTGCTGCAAGCACCCATCCTTGTGCTGCAATTCCTCCTTTTGTAAAACAAGGAATCCAGCACCTACTTACCTTGTGATGTAAGTGGAACTGCAGTTTGGATCGCAGGATCCTACATGCAACACCTCAAAGGTGCTGACTAACTAGGGAAGAGAAATAATTTCCTTTGAGGACAGCCATACTTTCAGTTGAATGTTCTCTTAAAATACATGACCTTTTTGGCCTGCCAAATAGCTGCACTAAAACAGTCAAATTTCTTCCAGTAAAACTCTGAATGGGATAACTTTAAAATCCAATATTTATTCATGTCACCACACAGTAATTTGATATGTAATAAGCATTAAGGTAAATACAAATCTGTAGTTGACGAATCTGAACTTTGCTCTGTAGCTCAGATTTCTGGGGGAGACATGGTATTTGACATTTAATTTGAAAAGCAAGGTAGCCTCATGGAGAAAAAACTTTTCCATTTCAATAGTAGGAAAGCATTGGTGTGTTTTATTTGATATGGTGGATTTGCTTGGCTTTATTTTCACATTTTAATAGGCTCACTTCATAAAAGTACAATGAAAATAGAAGGATCATCTATCATAAGGATAGATGGATACAGATATTTTCTTTGGGTTGTTGTCTAGAAGAAAAACAGTTTTCTTCACAGTGACAAAAATAAATGTAAATCTCTCACTTTATTAATCTTATTTCCTTTGCTCCTTTAGAATGCCTTATCCTATTTTAATTGCCAGAAAGCAGAAAAGACCTCCTCTCCCTTTTACAGAGGGGCACCAGAGGAACAGACACATCTGCTTTTAGTGTTTATCTGGGATCAGGAGTGCATTTTGAAGCAACTCTCCTGCCCATCCCCACTGAACCGTGCTTCATTTCTCTATCAAGAACATGAATAGGATCTGTTTTTACTGAAAGCAAAACCCAATGGGTTGCTCCAAGAACACCCTTAATGTGTTCAAACCCCTGACTGGTATTCAGCCCTTGGGACAAGACCAGAGTAGGTATCAAGTACAAAACCCCAGAGTGCAGCCACCCAGTTCTCAGCTCAGCTGCATCTCTCCATGGACCCACCCACCCAGTGTCATCACTGCAACAAACTGACCCTTGGATTTCCTGGGTTCAATTATACTGGCACCGCGATGCAACTGCTGCTTTAAGGAGCTAAATATGCCTCCAGACTACCACAGCCACAGGACCCCACCTAGAAGTAGTAATTCTGTCTGGAAGTGCTAGCTTCGGTCATGTATGCTGACCTGCCCCCTCTAGATTCTCCACAGTTTGGAATTTCACTTCAAAACTACTGCTCAGAGATCATATTCTAAATAACTACTACTTTGACTGTGTTCATGTTGCCTTTTACCATATTGGCTGACTACGTTATTTCTCTCTCGGTTTAGAGAGAAGAGTGCTGGGGCTTCATGCTTCTCCCTACAGTGTCATATCAGGTCAAGAGTAGATGTGAGGGCATCATGTCTTTTAATGACCAACCCCCAAACAAAACAGCAGACAGCATTTTGAGTCAAACTTGAGAATCTTTATATCTTCAATATTAATGGTCTGCTGACATCTGGGTGCAGCTGCCTCTCATCTCTGGACCCCGTCTGGGAAGAACAGGTTTAAGTACTACTATAACCAGAAAGGTAACAATACTTCAGCAGACAAGGAGGTACTGGGGTCCAGGAGCAAGGAAAGTGTATGAGTTGAGGACTACTGACAGATGCAAAAAAGACCCTATATCTAGACTCCAACCTCTGACCACAAGTGTACCTCATTTATGTGGATATGAGCTGCAGTACTCTTTTTCCCAGGCATTCTCCAAGATGTCCTCATCAGCTATTTCTCAGCAGTTCCTAATTATTCTTCACCTACTATGAACTTCTCCCTAATTACTCTTTCCCTGTCTCTCCAGGGCTTCTGCAAGAATGACAATGCCATTTGCAAATCTGAAGTGACTCTGAGCTCTAAAGCTAACCTTTTGTGCACTCCTCTGTTCCTCCAAGGTTTTTATCTTCTCACAAAATCTAAATTTGAAAATTCCTCAGCAAAGTCAGTTAGCTAAAGACCATTCTTCTCAAGCTGCCTTGAGGATGGAGTAGTAAACTGTATGAGAAGCCTTGGAGAAGTTGACTGCGTTTTTGTTATATTTAGACTGAAGGAGTGTTGGTAAATGCTCATTTCTGTAAAGTGGTCACAGAAGTCAAAATGCCAAAAGGTCATTAAACAGCTTCTCTAACCTCTTAAACTTGCAAAGCAAAAGGTCTCTCAGGACTAATAATTTCCTTTTATTGCCTCTGTCCATTCATCTCATTCTTGGTCCTTTTTGAGACCTAAATTTCCTAATGTCACACTTCTCTTTCCAACAGTGACAGTGACAGGTAAGCTACCTGGCCACATCCAACCTTCTCCCCTCACCTAATGAAGAGAAGAGCTTTGGACATTCCACTGCCCTTCAAGAACAGCAGTCCTTCCTGCCCCACTGCTTCCACTTTAATTGGATCAAGTCCACTGAGTCTTGTCCCCAGGATGAGACCAAAATAATTTGTTTACTCTAACTGGATCAAGCTGCACTCCTGTGTGCTATATACATTGCCATCACAGTTTGTTTGGGTTTCTTCCTCAGGCTTTTCTGGGCTAGAATATCTCTGACAATCATTTCAGTTACTGCCATTTTTTCTGGCAGCCCATGATCCTTCTCCTCAGGCCTCTTTTTCACATGTCATGTGTGAACAAATTCTCCTGGGTCACCATCTTCCTCATGGACCATGGAGAGTGATTCAATCGCCATTTTTTGTTTCCATTTCTATTTGGGTTTGGGTTTGTTTCTTTAACTGGTTCTCTCTTTGTTCTTCATTGACTTTTTTCTGCCAATATTTAAACTTAATAGGCAGATAGTGCTGAATAAGAAATTGACAGCCAAGGAGCAAGCTTGAATACTGCATCCCATCTGTTTACTTTGAGCAACCCAATTAACTCCCTTTCCAAGACAAAGTCCAGGAGCTGTCTGGAAAATCTTTCCCTGCAAGCACAACTTCCAAATGGCAGCATGGGTGACATTGCACCTGCTTTGGTTTCCCCAGCCATGAGTCTTCCAACACAATTTCAGCAAGCTCCCTTATTTTCAAACTTTTTCACAGGTTGTCATGGCATGTAGCACCATGCTATCCTATGAAAACACAATTCTGGCTATAACACAGTTCTCATATTGTTTCTGGCATTTCAATGCAAAACAAAGGAAAACAAAAGCATTTTTGGGTCAGCAGGAAATCACAGGACATCAAGAAAGCCCGCCATACTGTGAACTATGGAGCAAGAACACAGAAAACTACAGAGGAAAATGGCCTTACGCATGTGCATATGAGGCAGTTGATACTCACAAGCATCTGTGAGCAATCAGAAAATGAAGATGTAATGAAAAGAACCAACTGGTCTGTACCTCAGGATTTTACTTTATCTCTTTATTTGGATCTATGAGTTGCCCTAGAGGATGCTACCCTGAATGTATTTCTTGTAGAGAGTTCAAGTATGAGTAACTAGTACAATCCAAGAACTCACTGATGTAAATAAGTGGGCCAAGCTTCACATCTTTGGGAGAAGGAATACAGCTTTCAAACAGATGCTTCACCTAAGTACTAAGTGTAGTCAGCATTCAGACAATCCAGAAATACTCTTACAGACACCACAGATCTATTGCCATATACCACCAAGATGAAAGCTTGAAGGAAGCATCAAAAGATGCCCAAAAAGCAATTTTGGTAATATTCAAGATTAAGATGAGTGAGTCTTTCAACAAATGAGCTATCCTTGCACTAAGCATTTCAGCAGCCCTTTCCAGTTAATACATAAACTATTCTATAGTCATAGGAGAAAATAGCAAACATAAATTGAAATGTTGGTCTGACACAGGTAATTTCTTAAACCACTTTTGCTTCTCTCAGATTAGGTTGTCAAAAGTGAAGGGCATGTCTGGACAGACAGGACTGATTGAACTGTCATATGCCAATAACATATTAGTACATTCTCTACAGGAGAACCAGAGTGGCAACCTTGCTGTCACTCGTGATGTTTCACTATGTATGTATGGCCACAAATGAAGTCCCTGAGGATGTCAAGGAATAAACAGGAGGACCTAAGAAGAGAAGCTTCTGTTATGCATGCACAAGTAGGGGATAACAGTCATTAGTCAAGGACTTCACTGTAAGGACACACAGGAAGGTACTGTAGCTGGACTTGATATCCCTTACAACTTGAGATATTCTATGACTACTCTCGCAGGACCCAGCTCTTTCACTCTTTGGTTTTTAAAGAAATAATTTGCTTTAAATCAAAATGGATACAAACCACATTCACAGAAGTCTGACAGGTCACCACCATAGATTCTGTCTTTAAAATCTCATTCATATTGCTTTTTCTGACTCTTGCAGAACAGAAGGACAAGATCAAGAACAGCCCTTTCATTCATACTATTTGTATGAAACTATATTTCATTTTTGTATGAAATATAGTTTCATACAAATAGTATGAATAGCTTCATACTATTTGTATGAAACTATATTTCATACAAATAGTGCCCAAAAGATCTGGAATTTGGGTGCAACTAAAATAAGTCTTTGCAAATGAGGATGCTTATAAAAATGCTTTCTGAAAGCAAAACAAAACAAAAACTAACATGTCATAATTCTTCAAGATAGCTTTGAAAAACTTTGAAAGTCCATACAGAAGTCAGAAAACTTCTTCCTTTTATCCTGATCCTCCTCAGAAACAAAACATATGAATGCCTAAAAAAGTATATTTTCAATCAATAATTATAGTTACAGTGCTTCCTTCCACTGTTTCACTTACTGCAACTCATCCCACAGCTGTGTTTACTCTGTAGTGAGCCAGCCAGCCATGTTTCTGTATCAATATGTTGTCCGAGCAAGTAGCATTCACTTGATATTTACATTTCCAATTCAGACCTTATTGTAAAAAAAAAAAAATTAATCCTGAGACTGGCTTCATCTAAAGCTAAAGACTTGTGCCAGTATCAGAATAGGCATGTCTGCGCATGGACGTTTCCCTGAGATCAAGCATTCAGCTTCTTCTCATGATGGAACAAACAGAAATTAAATTTTGGTCTGACTTCACTGTGGAATTAATTCCTTCTCTATGTGTGCCTGGGCAGCCTCCACCATGGATCTGAATATCACTATTTCCATTACCCTTTCTTCAACCCAGGAGCAGTCCAAACCATAACCCTCAGAAGACTATGACAGGATTCCTACAAGCTGCAACCTGCAGCAGACTTCTGGAAAGCTGTACTGTTCAAACACCGTGGATGTAATGGACTACATTCTTTAATCAACATTCCCTTCAGGTTTTTATTACTTCAAATATTATATTCTAGTCCCTGTTATTTTAAATTTGCTTTGAAACTCTAGAGAACAGAAAGCACAACATGCTAATCTGTCTGGCCACCAGAAGTCATACCTCCCAGGTACAAGCTCTGTGAGTCCTGTGTTTGAATGTTTTGGGGTTTGTTCTGACTTACAGGGCAAAGTTTGAATGTGCAATTATTCTACTTAGCTGTGGCCTGACATTTTTTGTATTCTGTTTCTTTTATCCTAGGATTCTCCAAGTTTTCATTTTAAACAAATAGCTTCTACAGGGGAAATAAATTCTCGCAGCATCAGGAGAAACAAGATGGTCTTTTCCTATAACTGTAGGGAAGATGAAGCATGTGGATTCACAGCATCACGACACAGCACAACTGAATTAGGCATACAGTTCCAGACCCCATCTAATGGCCACTTGATTTTTGCATTATTTAAAAACAGAAACACAGAGCAATTTACTGCTCTCCATCCATTAGCTTTCAGTGATGTTAGAGATAAGGCTGCACTGTCCTTTGAGCTGTGAAACAAAGACAAGCAACAATGCTCTGTGCACCAAAGGCTCTGTATGCCAGTTTACACCAAACTACAAATGAAGGCCATATTGCTGAGCTGTATTGAGTTTGAAAAAACAGGGGGTGAGTAACTCCCAGGGAAGAGAAACAGCTGACTCATTGTTTCAGGGAAGTCTTCAGCAATCAATTAATTACTTGATCAATGCAGCATGATGCTGGAAGCTTAATTGAAGAGAATTAATACTTGGGAAGCATGTATATCCTGGGGGGGGGGAACCACTGCCAGTAAAGTTAACAGCCTTTGGAAATGCAGCTGCAATTGTTTTAGGAAAAAAAATTATGTGAAACAAGATATAAGGACATCATGGATAGTCAACATCCAGAGTAATATCCTTCAACAGGGAGGGGAGGGTTCAGGCTGAGAATTTACTGACGCTCGTGGACTCCAGTGGCAAAAGTGTTAAAATATGCATGCCCACATTTGGAACCCAAGAGCAGGAAGCCATGATTTTTTTTTTATCATGCCATCACTAAATTGAAGAGTAAAGAACAATCTTCCTGTAGGTTGTGGGGCTATGCAGACTGGCTGATTAATTGATGAATATGTGAAATGAAGTAAATGTTAGCATAACAAAAGATACTGTATGAGCCAGCAGCACCAATTTTACTATTCTTCCTCCCTTGGAGACATGGGTGCCTTGTCCACACTAGAATACAGCAGGCTACAGGGGAAGAAATATGTTAGTTTTCCTTGCAAAATAAAAAATGAATTTTGAAGAAAGATAAGCACATGCTTTTACACCTTTCTCTTTCTTAATCTCTCTGCAGCTCTATGTCACACCTAAATTCACAGTACACCAAGCCTTTTACACATTAGACACTTGTTCTTTGTCCACTTTGTCCACTTTGTCCACTTTTCTATTTCCATAAAAACAGGTTTGACTAGCTCCAGGTCTTCATTTCCTTTGACTGGCCATGGTTGAGTTGTTTATAGGCATCAGGTCTGCAGTTCCAGACTGCGACCCAACTCTTCTCATGCACTGCCTGTGTTCCTCTATGTCCTGTGTCTCCACTTCACTGCTCTCCTCTCAGACTTATATTTCTCCATATTATATCATTATGCTAAAGCCATAAAACTATGTAGGTACACAGAAAGACAAACAAAAGTAGAACAAATTGGCCATAGACACCTGCTCAATTAGAAAAATTGCTGTTACAGCTACAGCAAGTAAAACAGAGCTCAGGCAGGTCACCAAGAGTTCAGACAAAGCAAACCTGACATACCTCAGTCCTGCAGCCTTGCAAATTCAGCACAAAGCTTATGGCCTGTTACCAGCCAAGACAATACTCTCTTGCAGGTCTACACAGGTAACAGTTTTCAAAGGAATATTATTCTCAGTCAGACAAGTGTTTGTGGGAGCCCCATATAGAAATGTAGCAGACATGAGACTGAGCAGGTCAGTTTTAAGACATTCTTCAGAAGCATACAGCACTGGTGACGGTAATCTAGAGAGATCACTTAGAAAAACCCACTGTTCTGTTGGTGGATTCAGGCCCCATTTGATTGCTGATAACTACATGCTATTGCCTCTAGCTAGAGATATAAAATGAAGCGTGACCAAAAAAAGAAAGAAAATCCTTAGTTTACTTGATTACCTTGCACATTTTTGCTATGCAGGATTTTTATGGAAGAAGGAAATCTGATGTGTGAGAGTTAATGACTCCAGGATATTAATATCATCTCATTTTCTTTCTATGCCACTTCCAGTCAAGGGCTTCAATTATGCCAGCATTCACCAAAGCACTTAGCATCATACATTCAGGTGGTCCCATGTGTACTTATGGGTTCTTCAAGCAAAGCTAATGAAAATGATACAATAAGGGGCTAAATTCCTGAAGCTGGCTGATCCTCAGATCCATTGCGAGATGAAGTGGAGAGCGTGATCCCTCTATTTGGATGCTGTGCCACCGGCACTGTGAGTGCCGCTCCCTGCTCTGACACATCCCAACAGGATTGTAAGACAAGACAAATCTTGGAGCCTTGTTTCAGAAAAGAGACCATGCCTGGACTGTGAGCCATGGTGAAAGAGCTGTGTGCTGGCTTGCTTGGGGCTACCACATGCCCAGGCAGCTGCTAACACGGGCACATTTCCTCAGTATTCCTCTACTCAGACTGACTCTTGTCTCGGCATTTAAGGTGTTTCCTGTGGTAAATAAAGGGCTATTACACAGAGCGTGAGGTATTGACTGCCAGAGTAGATTAAAACTAAACAAGACCAAATTAACACTTGTTGCTTTTGCTCATTTCATTTCTTTACAAACGCACTAAAATGATAACATACCTCTGCATGCTGCTTAAGCAGAAATCAATACAGAGACAGAAAATGCTATTTCTGACTGAAATTGGAGCTACAGCTTTCTTTAAGAAAAGCCTAGCAGAGGATGCGTGGCACAGGTACTTTAAAAATTGCTTTGAACACTTTACCCTTTAAACACAGCTTGAAAGCTATTTTACCTCTGTGCTTTTATTTCCTAAGGACTTCTCAACCTTCTTGCTTTAATACATTAAAACATCATCATTAGTGCCTATGCAAATCCGTTTTGTCAAATTGACATCAACATATTATCATGCCATCCTGATCATTGTACATCTGAACTGAACTACATTGCTAACCAGCACAAAATCCTGCAAAGAACCCAGACATTAAAAATGAAGGAAAGTATCTTCATTTTGTTGTTTAACCAAAAACCAAGATCACTTTAATCTAGCAGGAGTGGGATGACTTCTTTTCTTCAGCACCCCAACACTTTAATTCAAGCATATTTCTTTAGTTTAATGTTTTCCTGCCTGCATTCCTGCATAATTAAAGCACTTCAATGTGGTCACCGATGTTAATAATATCCATTTATCTTAGGTAAACTGGCAAATGCCCAGTAATCACCCACTTGTTTTTAGCAGCAGTCCCTATCCCTCCTTGCCTTGTGGGTTTTTTTCACAAAATACACTGGAAGTTGAGCCTGGATACTACAGCAGGTAGTAAAATAGTAATAAATACGCTCTCAGGAAGCTGTGGCTGTAAGAACTCCATTACCTACAAAGTCTATTGTAAATTATGCATTGCTGTTTAGTATCCTTGACATTTTTAGTAAGTGCAATAAAACACCTTTATAGAGTTGGAAAGAATTGTATGCCAGCTCAAGGGGAAAAAAAAAAAGAACAAATGGAAGATGTAATTGTTTTATCTAAAATAGATTTCTCCAGTAGATTACTACTGAAATACACAGACTTTTTCCCAGTCTGCTAAGCAGGATGAAAACCTGGAAGGCTCCATATGTCATTCAGCCAGCCATTAGATTAGAATATAAGGTGCAGAAACAAAAACCAAAGAAAATTGCAACTGCTAAGTTCAGAGCTACAGCAAGGAGTTATATTTGCCACCATTTTAAATACAATCAGAGGGACTAGAGGGTCGGAGGTATCCATCAGAAGCTCTGGAGAGGGCAATCGGCATCCCCTGAATCCCCAGAAACATTTCTCTGCCAAAATCTAGGACTTACAATTATTTTGAGTGAGACAAAATATTATTTAGAATAACAAGTAAGAAACTAGCAAACAGGCAGACCTCAGATTTCTATGAGATCTAAAGCACAACCAAGCTGTGCTCTGTTTTCCCCAGTGGTCACAGTCCAAAGGATCTCTCTATTACAACTAGGGCTGAAGTAAAGTCCTATAAAGAAGGTTTTCATTTTTGCAGGCATAATATGAGGTTGCATTTTCACACCTACTATTAAATACAGGTATCACTCTTACTGCACCCTTTCCAGCTGGCTGATAACAAGAGCAAAATAAGCAGCCGGAAATTGAGATCACTTCTTTTCCCTTGTACTTAGGGTCTTTTCAGCTTTGGTGACATTAGAGTAAAACAAATTATTAGATTGTTTGACATTACATCAGTTCTTTGTATCTTCCCTGAGGTAACTTGGCATTCACCATTCTCTTTGATGTCAGGCAGAAATACACCCTTTTTGGGCCCCAAAATAAATGTATAATAAGGTTTCTAAAAGTGAAATTGAACTTTAGCTGTGCTAATCAAAGCTATAACTTGAAGAAATTCTGCTATGTTTCTTATGTAGAGAAAAATTACCTTGACTTCTGAAAACATCCCTGCAGTAAATTCTTCTATTCCTGAGGAATACTTCTGGTCCACTGCCCTGTTCTGGCTTGAAGAACAGAGTTTTGAGACAGGAGACTGTCCTGTCAAAACAAAACAGACTAAAATGTTTTTCTCTATAGCCCCTCCTCCACCCTCAACATTATTTCCATTCTGCCTAAAAACAAATAAAACCTCCAGATCTGAATGGCACAATGCCACACCCTTGACTTTGCAGAATACCAAAATTAATCATTTCTACTCCAGCAGAATTCTTTCTGCTACCTGTGTAACAGGAATCCTGATTCCTCCAAAAAAAAGAGCATCTTTTTAAAGGAGTGCTCACAAAAACATCAACCTCCCTACATCCCACTCAAAAGAGGATGCTCACTGAAAGACTGTTATGAACATGTTGAGTAGGAAGTGTGTTTTGAAATGTCTTGTTGATGATCTGCTCCAAGATCTTGCCTCAGCACCAAAATGAATTCAGATGTGACCTGCAAACATCTGTAAATGCCTGACACTTATTCATACTTCATTTACATCAATAAGAGAAATATTTATGCAACAGACACCTTTTTTGTGCTGCTCTCTGCCCCACATGTTCACCAAGACTTGAAAATGCCCAAAGCAAAATCCCACTTGAATGTACTTCTGAAGTCAAGGTTGCAAAGGAGAAGTGCCGAGTTTCCTTGAACTTCTACTTTACAGTGTGAACATTCTGGGTGTGCAGCTCTTACACAGACATGCACCCATGGCCTTCTCTCCAGGCCAGATGGACCCAAGCAAGCTGCCTCCAGGCTAACCCAGGGAGCCTAAAAACAAGGGACAGATGTGTATGGCTGAAGATAAGGTGAAATGAGTGCAGAACTCCAGGACGATCAACCATGTCAGCTGCAAACCTGAGTAACAGTCAGAGGAGGAAGTCAACCTACTCTGAATTTTGCTGCCATTTCCCTGGTTGCTGTTGGACTCCAAACCAAGCTGGACACACCAGCTCCTATTTAAAATTCTTACATTCATCATAGCTCTTGTCATGTCAAACTAATCACTTAGCTGGTGAATCCATGTTTGTTCACATCCTTCTGCCTTGGCATTCCAGTTGGATGGATACTGGCATTGCAGAGCCCAGATCTGCAGGCTGGGAGCAGGTGTGTGTTCCCCCTTCCCATACCCCTCCACACCCCAAGCCCCTCAGGGAAGCTGCATTCACACAAACAAAAGCAGACCAAAAACCCCCATCTGCTGTAGCAAAACTAAAGAAAAAGGACTCATCTACCAGAGTTACTTTCAGAATCAGATAAATGTCAGGTGGTCCTGCTTCAGAAAGTCTAACCTGGAACATTTGATGTCTAGTGTCACTCAGCAGTGTTTTTGTTTTCTTCATATATCTTCTTTAACAGATGACCTGTGAATCCACTCTTCTTCAATTAAATGAATGCTCTTCATTTTAATTGTTGTTTTCAATTGTTTTAAGTCTGTGTGCTAATAAAGAAGATAAAACATGGTTATTATTTAAATTAGATTTTCTTCAGGGACATGTGCTTTGCCTTAAAATAAGCCATTTGAAGTTATAACTATATGTACTGAAGTCTATACCAATATAATTATATTCATTGAAATTAAATGTACTCAGTACTGGTGAGGATGCACCTCATACCTTGTGTTCAGTTTTGTGTCCCTCACTGCAAGAAAGACACTGAGAGGCTGGAGCGTGTCCAGATAAAGGCAATAGTGCTGGGGAAGGGTCTGGAGCACAAAACTGATGAGGAGTGGCTGAAGGAGCTGGGGTTAGCCTGGAGAGAAGGAGGGTCAGGGGGGACCTTATCACTCCACAACTGCCTGAAAGGAGATTGCAATTGGTTAGAGGTTGTACGTTTCCCCCAGGTAATAAGCATCAGGACAAGAGGAAATGGCCCCAAATTGCACCAGAGAGAGAGATTTAGGTTGATTTACGTTGGATATCAGCAAAACTTTCTTCATGTAAAGGGTTGTAAAGCACTGGAGCAGGCTGCCCAGGGAAGAATACCATCGCTGGAGGTATTTAAAAGATGTGCAGATGTGGCACCTGGGGACATGGTTTAGTGATGGGCTTAGCAGTGCTGTGTTAATGGCTGGACTCACTGAGCTTAAACATCTTTTCCAATCAAAATTATTCTGATTCTATGACTGTGAAATAAATCTTTACTGGTTAAATTTTTAAAGAAATTCAAACTACTGAATTGGTTGACATTACCAATTTCTGACTTGAAACAAGAATTTTCTGAAGTTATAAAACTGTTTTTGGCATCTTTTCCAGGTTCCACTATTAATTTTCCAAAGGGAGAAAAATTAATTTAATCAACTATCAGTTCAATAACTTTTCTTTTCAAAAAGTAGTACACTTTTTCTTCTTCTGGTTTAGGAAAATGATACACTCAGAGCAGATGAGATCCAATAGTTTTAAAATCTTAAAGGGCATGATGACAAGAAATAGCAAGGTTTGCTAACTAATTAACAGTAATATTTCAAGTGTTTATTAAATAATGTTTTGAATATGAAACATTTTTCATTAACTTTTTTTCTCTGATATATGTACCACACTGAAGGCAGCTTTATGAAATTAATCATTAAAATGTTTCTGTGCATTTAATTGAATTTTATTGCCATTAAAATATAATTTGACACAAATTGCACATAAAACATTAATCATCTAGCAGAAAGGAAATGTATCATTCATCATCTTACATAGTGAAAATGTGAGAAATATAGATCAGAATAAGAATATGTTAAGCTATTACTTACTGACACATACCAAGCCCTATATATATATCTTTATAGGTATAGCTGTATGTCTTTGTATCCAAGCACACATGGTTTAACAAATGTCTTGGTTAGCAGGAAAATGCCAAATTTATTCTAAAAACACATTCTTTCTCAAATAAAAAAGTTTTCATGTTTCTTTGCCAGTAAAGGACTAGGCTATCTTTGGTAAAATCATGATCATAAATTGAAAACAAGGTTATAATAGATTATTTAAATCAAGGCTGTCCACTTACTGATTTAAATTATCATTATTAGAATTGGCAATTTACATCATTTTAAATTAAACTAATTCAGTCATGTAAGGATATTTTTTGTCAATAAAGTATTCCAAAGGATTTACAGAAAATTGAATTAGAAGCCTATCTGCTCAAAAATCACAACAAAATAACACAAGTTATTCAGAAATAAATATATTTGTAGTAAATATTCTCTGTAGGAAGAAATCACATTTTGTTTCCAGTTAGAAGATTCCAGAGCCAGGGTGTGGGGTGTTCCTGAAGACTCCATTTTCTGAGTCCTCCTTTGCCCTATGTACAATAAGATGTTTTCTACTTGACACACTGTTTAATATATCTTTTCTGTTAAAAGGTGGATCTAAGGCAAAATATGGTAATTTAGAAACATGTAATAACTCGACTTTTCCCAGACTGCAGTGGAATAGAAATATTCAAAATAAAAATGATTGATTGCCTGTACCCAAGATCAGATCTGGAACAAGCATCTGGGGCTTCAACATTTAATGATCCTCATTTTCCTATCTTGTTTCAGGAACTTCTCTGCGCAAAATTAAACTCCATGACCAACATCTGACTGCACTTGGCACCAGAGTTGTACAGGAAAGACTTTCTCCAGGTCTTTACAGGTACAGGAAGGACTTGGCTCGGGTGCAGTAACTACACCCCAGCATGACAAAACTGATCTTGGATGTTGGCCTCCCTCTGCCCCCACAGCTGCCATCCCATCACATCTGGATTTTCAGCCTCTGTACAATGAGGTTCTCACTATGAGCAAAAAAATGGCTTGTGGACGATAAGTAGGACATATTCCGTGATGTTCAGCAAAGGCTGGCCTTTTAGGTCTTGTAGGATTTACCACTGTTAAAGACCTGGATGAAGGATGGTAGTTTGTAATGACACTATGATACCATGCTGGAAGGAACTGGCAGTCCACTGGACAACAGGATTAGTATTGAAAATCACCTTGAAAATTGGAGGAATGTGCTGGGAGGGGGAGTGGGGGAAATTCTGCTGTCAGCAGGGTGAGGCACAACACTTGGTAAGGAGTAGTCAACAGCACTCACACAAAAGGCAGCAACCACTCACAGTGCGGTTTTGGAAAAACAATCTATACACTGTAGTGGATCAGAGTCTGAAAATAAGCCAGATGTGAGCAAAGGAAAGAGGAGCAGGAGATACAAGCAACAAAATACTCCCTGAAAACACATCCGTGGCAATAGCTTCAGCTGGTCTGTTCTTTCCGGTTTTCCCCCTGTACTTCATTGAACCTTTGAACAAAGGGCAGAGAACAGCAATAAAAAGAATCCAAGTTCAAAAAGGCAGAAAAAGAGTTGAGGGATATTTAGCCTGAAGACAGAGTAGGATGATAACCCACCCACTTCTAAGCCCATTCTGTACCCAGCAACCAGGAGGCACAGATATGCTGTCCCATCAGTGACACCATTCATTCTGTAGCATTTTGCTATTCTAAGCAAACTAGCAAGAAACTAAAGTAAGATTTACCTGATCAAACACATTTGATTAAAGTGCAAGCATGTTGCAGACTCTTTTGATAATCGGAGGGAAATTCATTCCAAAGTCCATGTTTGTTCATGAGAAACATGGATTACACAAGCATTTCAGTAACTATAAGGGCAACCCAGGGTGATGAGCTTGGTTGTAGGTATCTATTGGGTAGACATGAATCCCAGTCCAAATTATTTTGGAGAACCATACAAGATATTATCTTTAAAGCTATAGATTACACAGAATTAGAGATTATGTCTGTCAAAGGAACTGTTCCTCTGCAATATCTGAAAAGTGCATTCGCTGCTGTGTTGTCATATAAAACACTTTCCATTTTCAATACAATTAATATCAGTGTCAATTTGCTAAATACAATTAATAAACAGAAAGAAATGAGGACTTACTGGGGCTCAGAAAAATACAAGGATGGAATACATGGTTCGTTTTCTATTAAAGAAGTACTAGCCAAGTAATATGAGATGTGCTAGAATGAATGTTAGCTTATGAATCTTCCGAGTTAATAAGCTCCAGTGTTTCAGAGCAGAAAAGCCTGGTCTTCAGGGAGTTAAATGGCAGTCTTTCTTATCTGGGAGACTTATTGCTAACTGGAACAAATAAGAAAGAATATGCACAAAAAGTCAAAAAGGATCGGAAGACACTGCTGCCATAGCTTGCAGCTAAAGAAAATAAAGCATACTATCCTTCAAATATACAAAATACAGCAGACAGTTTAGTCTTTGGGACCAAAATGTAACTTCCAGAAATCAGTTCATCTGGAATACACAATTCAGCATTCCTTTCAGTCTCTCTTCTCTAAGAGTGACCAATGCAACCAGATGCACTCATGAAAACGTGGTGTGAGAACACCTCAGTGAAAATCTGCCTCTGGAGACATCTTTTGAGCATCCCTACTCTCTGAACACAACACAGCCTAACCAGGCCACCTCCCAAAAGCAGAGGTTCAGCTAATACTGCTGAACCACCATGGCAGCCCTTCTACAGACAGCTTTGCAAACATACCCAGTGCGACACACTAGGTGAGCTTTACAACACAAATTACACAGAGTTATGTTCCTTCAGCAGATGACTATAAAATTATATAGGGCACTCTCCAAAAGGGGCTTAACTGGCCTTCTGCAATGAACACAAGTGTGTGGCATGAATCAGGAGGATGAATATGAAACTGATTCTTAATAGCTTATTGCTTCACAGGGGAGAGATCACCTTTGCAGGGGACAGGGGGCCTGTAAATTTAACACAAAGCTAATGCCTCATAAAGCCTTTACATAGAACTGAGGAGAGGCTTACTTTCCTCAAACATTATTCCGTGTATTTTCTTTGTAATTTCTTGCCTTTAAGATAGGCAACAGTTTTCCAAGCTCAGAATATATCCCAATTGCATTCAAGTTTCTTTCAGGACACAGTTTTATTCTGTGATGCAACTTAAAGTCAAACAGCTCCAAAGTGTAATTTTTCCTCAGTACTCGTTCTTTTTCCGGATGTCCTCTTAGCCATTTTAGGGAAAACCTGGGTACTTCCTTGTCAAGCTTGACTGTGATTCATGGTTACCACTGTTTTTTCTGGCCATGAACAGAGCATGACCCCCAGGACTGTGACCATCATTTGAGACCTCTGTTGCTCCTCTCCACTCTGCAATCCCATGTGCAGAAGGTGGGATTGGTCACAAACGAGGAGTGAGGCCACAGCACTGGAGAAGAGTCAACCATCTATCTGGCTGAGGCCTCTTCCTGAAGGTGGCAGCTTCCTGTCTAATCAGGACAAACTACACAGGTTTTCACATCTTTCTTAGAGTAACTACTATTAAAATCCACAGTATTTTCCCAGAAGGTCAGTATGGGCCAATGTACTGGAACCATCTCCTTGCGTTCCTCTACCAGTACAGCAACATTAAACAGGTTTAACTTGGGCTTTGCTTTTTCTGTCCACTAAAGAAAATGGTGAGAACTGAACTTTCTCACTTTCAACTACTTCTTTTACAAACACATGCACAAATACCAATGCTTCACCAGCTCATCGAGGTCATACCCAAACATATCACCCACAACAGCTGGTGCAGAGGGAGAACACAGGTAGGAGGCAGGAGAGCCTGGATCTTGCTTCAGTTTCAGGCACCCTTGATATATGCTGAAGAGCTGATGCTTTTAAAAGGACTGCAGTAGCTTTCTTTCTCTGGAAGCTCTCTTTCTCTGCTTTTGCTGAAGATTTTCACATTTGATGTCCCCAAGCTAAGGGATATGGACTATGAGACCCGGAGAATGAGCAAAACATTCTACATAGATGAAAGTGTTCAGCAATAGCAATAAAAACCTTTCAAAACCTCTTGGAGGAAACTGGCACTGAACACAAACTTTACCTCCATTCATCATGGGTTTTTTGACAGCAATTGCTGCAGTTCCAGTTTTCCAAATGGCACAAGGGTGGATATGTTGGCATGAATTTGGCAAATCATAGAAAATTTTCGTGTAATCAAGACATACGAGGGAACTAGGACGTTTCAGATGGTTGAGTGCATAACTGAGAGTGGGATTTTATGGGAAACATCTGCTGATGATTAAACTACAAAACTTCCTCTGTAACTGGAGAGGAACTGGAGCTCTTCAAAGATTTTTACTACTTGCCACCACCAACTCTTTGCTCGGTTTCCCAGCTGATTCTTTTCTTTGAAGATTCCTGACGGTTTAAAGCCATGCTCCTCCTTTTTACTTCCACATAGCCATTCCAGGAAGAACATAAACATTCTTACACTCTGAGCCCTCCATGTGGAGAATCTTCTCTTTTGCATATCATGAATGGACTTTATTTTCCATTCATTTCATTTTCTTAAGGTTGTTTCTTCCTGCTTTTGGATTCAGCATGAAAAATCATTTGATCTGCCACTCTGATTTCATTCAGTTGTGTGAAAAGGACACACTTCCCTAAAAGTAAAAGTGTTCTTTGTATATGCACCAGCTCAGGAAGCTCAGAATTAGCCCATAATCTATTTAATCATATTTAAAGACTCTTTTCTCTCTGTGCTGCCACAGCTATTTTCTGCTACTCTAGTTTTTTCATATACTGGTGGCAAATATATACATTACTGAAATCACTAGATCTATTGCATGAATAGCGCCATTGACTATAGGTGGACAAGATGGACATAATGGAATTGCACCAGAACTTGATAATGGCCTCAAGAAATGTTCTGGTGAAGCAGTAGCCCTACTTAATCTTTGCCCTGAAAAAAAGTAAAAAAACCCATGACTTCAGTTCATTTGCATGTGTGCACACCATCACAATTTAACAGTATCTTTAATTAAATGTAGAAGCCCATATAAATCTGCATAATCCCTACTACATCTGGGTACAATGTCTGCATACAAAAGTGACTTCTTCCTTAAATCATTTCTCCATTATGTGTATACAGTGATATCTTTCACAATTTTGCTCTATTTCATTGCCTGTGACTAGCAGAAAAGACCTCAGGAAAAACTCTGAATTGACTGGAAAATAATCAGATCTACACTCTGTAAAAGAAATGAACACTTAACCATTGCTATTTCCTCAAGGAGACTGTAGAGGGAAAATGTCGCAATACACAACTATAGAGCTTGTAACTCATGCAAAGTATTATCTTACAAAAGGAAACACTCAAGCAGCATTCACAGAGGCAAAGCCTCATTTTTAGGAAGGTCAGTTTGCTCAGAGAAAAGTCAAAAAGCACTCTTTTCCAGCTTTTGCAGGATGATATATCACCATATCAGTCATGCATAGAAAATGTACAGTTAGGGTATATGTGATGAGGGGAGATAATGTAATTTGAGCCAAATCGCCATCAGCGGAACAAAACAACTAGATAATAGCTCCAATAGCTGCACAAAACCTACAAACCTCTCTGCTTTGAAAAGCTTCATAAAACAGATCACAGAACACAAGATTCTGTGACCAAACACAGAAGAAAAATGGGGTATGCATATTTTCCTCTGCCAGAGAAGACCAAGGCAAGTATCTGGCGATGTAGCATTTCAATAAGTACTTTCTGGGTGCAGAGGTGGGGGGGACCAACTAGAGGGGTTTCAAGACAAAGAAGTACCTGTTTTCCTTTGTGTATCAGCCAGAACTCTGGACGTTGAGATGAGGACACAGGTCCAAAACAAATTATTTGCATTTTCTTTTTAGCATTATCACTGTCTAGAAGCCATAGGTTTTTCATTTAACCCAAATCTCTCCATCCATAAACTAAGTGCAAACAAATACACTACTTAGTAGAAAGCAATCCCCATCTCTGGAATTGGAGACATTAGGCTCACCACAAGATCCTTCAGTAGCTGCATGATCCCCTGCTTCTTGAGGTCCCTAGGAATACAGAGCTCAAGATGGGAGACAGCACACAATTTGTTGCTCTCTCAGCATTGTGGTACTTTGGACATTTGGGAACCACTGGCATAAATACTCATAAAATGAAAAAAAATAAAGAACAACTTTGGAAGGCACCTGAAACTCTAGATAAAAGTCACTATTTACCATCATGCACATCTAGGTTGGGTGTGGCTTTGAGCAAGCTGGTCTAGTGGAAGTTGTCCCTGCCTATGGCAGGGTGGGTAGGAATGACATTGTCTTTAAGGTCCTTTCCAGCCTAAACCGTTCTGTGATTCTATGATTATTCCTGCATGTTCTGACCAGCTGCCTAATTTTCTGTGGACTCTACCACTTCCCATGGCAAGTACAGAGATTAAATGGTATGTGTCTATTTGGAGACAGACTTCATGTTACTTTGAGGTTTCTTGGAGGCAACACTTAACCCTCAGAGCTTTCAAACCTATCCATGAGAATGCAGGTAGTGGTCTTGATATCGTTGATAACAAACTGTGAATATATTAGAGATGAAATTTAACAGTATCAGTGCCCCTATAACAAGAAGTTAGTTTTAAAATTCTTTTTAGAGACACACATGAGCATCATGTGAGGTAAGTCCAACACATTGGTTCTATGTATGAGAAGTCCAGGAAAAGGCTTTCCAAAGTCGAAATGCACAGCCAAGGCACAAACCTCTCCTGAGGCTGTCAATTTTTGTGACAGACTTCGGGGACTGATAAATCTGAGGCACAGAGACTGTGCTGTGGTTTTCCTAAAGTGTATGTCTTGTTAGTACCCCTGTGTGTGCAGATAGGTCTCCAAAATAATCTTTCAAGCAGAAGCTGAGATATTTTCTCTCCAAGTCAAGAACATCAAAACCTGTGATAATGTTCAATTACAGTAGCTTTATTTCCATTACGTCTAAAGTAGATATAATCAATTTACCTTCTGGATATTTATACATTCACTTGCACAGTTATTCAATAGTTCTGCTCTGCTTGGCTCAGAGACTATACCTTGGACATTAAATAGCATCTTCATTTGAAAAAATATTTTTAAGGATAATTTCTACATGTCTTTTCTAGAATCAGGTATTCTGAATGCCCTTGTAGCACCAGCTCAGATCATGCTAGATCTTGCACAGAAAATAATCCTCAGAAGATAACAAATTTCTCCAGATATTTCAGAGATACAATTTACAGCTTGTCAAAAATGCCTCAATGGAGTGGTTTTGTCAGAAAAAGACGAAGCATCAAAATTGAAACTTTTCACAACCACTGACCTGTTTCCACAAAACTTTTGGTCAGGAGAGGTTCCTCAGCTGCATGACTGAAGTTTTAGATAAAGAAAAAGCAAAACATGTTCTGCCTGCTAAGGAATGTTTATTCAATTCTGTCAAGAGCTAGGATTTGACCTTGGCTCATGTAAATGCCAAACACAGATGTTAGAATGTAGCACAAAATGGGACCAATGCATACTTAGTTACTCACATACTGTTAAGAAACTACTGCTGAAAATACTGTAGAGTAGGTCAGAAATCAAGAATTCCAAACAATATTTCTTTATCTGTTTCTGAAGTGGCAGCCTTAAACCATCAGAGAAGGGGTCATTACCATCTTTGTTTGCAGGCAAGGAGTCAAGATACAAGAATGTCCAGATCTTGTTTTTCACCCTTGAGCACACTGCTGAGTTCTTTGCCCCAAAGCTGATTCCTTATTTGCATTCACAGTACCATGTGGATGGGAACGTCTCATGGGTTCCAGGTTAAATTAATCACCCAAGCACATTGCTTCCCATGAAATGCCTTCTCTCAAGCAAGTGAGCAGGTAGGTGTTCCTGGTAGAGGGACTCAGGAGATGCCAGCAGCCAGAGCACACTTGAAACATGGTATGAGTGTCCCTAGGTCTACCCCTGTCCCATGCACCCTTGGTAAGGCAATATCAGGCAGAAGAGACGCCAAAATCTCTTCTAGGAGGACTTAGGCTACCTATTAGAAAGGCCAAAAAATATTGACAGCCACTCAGAAATCAATACTGGTTTAAGAATCAGGGAGATATTATATGCAAAGAGAACAGCACAATAAAAACACAGATGCTTTGTATCACTTGAGGAGTTGGCTGCAGTAACTCAATGAAATCTTGCAAGGATGCCTCTGATCCCAGCCAATATATTCCACAGTTGTGGACTTCTCCACTGCTCTTGCTCACACAACGACTTTTTAAGCCTCACTTGCATCTCATGCTTTCCAAGTGGTATTCCCACATTCCTGCTTTCTCCAGAGGGCAAACACAAGGACAACACTAAAAATGCACTTTACTGAAAAGGAAAAGCTAGTTTTCCTAGACTGGGCAAAATTTGTAAATGTGGTATTCACCACTTCCCCTGCATTAAAAGAGGCAGTCAGAAAGTGAACTGCCAGCAGATCTTTCCAATGACGCTAGCTATTCTTTCTGAAGTGTTCTCTGCTATTTCTTAACCACGCTTCAACTGCAGCACTGGGAAGAATGTTCTGTACAGATAAAGTGTCAGAACAAATTCGTTACTCAGAATGAATCCTTGTGTTTAGATACATGTTTTCCTTTAATTTAGCCATCCTGAATGGCTTCCAGTCACTTGAAGGTGTTGAAAAGCACCACAAATGCAAAGAATGACAGCATTTGCCTTGACCATAGAAGCAATTAAGTCTCTAGCAGTGTGGAAAACCACTTTTGAGCTGTATTTATTGATGCATAGATTTCACTGTAGTGTGATATTTGAAGACAAATTGCTGTGCCCATAATTAAGACTGTTGAGGAATTGGCAAGAGAAATATAATGATGGAAGACCAACTCAAAGGGCAAGTGAGTTAGATCGGTCAGGATGATACAATCTATATGACCTCAGTGCCCTATTCCTGCTCATTGATTTCCCAATTAAATATAACTTTTTATTCAATCAGTTAGAATATACTGCAAGTTATTGATGCACTGCTGGTAGGAAAAAGCAATGAAGTAAAATAAAACAGTGAGTGAGCACTGCCTCATTTTAACATTTTATTAACCTTAATGAGGTCATGATGAAGATGATGTTATTCACTTGGGTCTTTTGTCCTTATTTTTATTTTAGCTTTAAGTGAACTTTTTCAGACCAAACCAGGGCAGAAGCAGCCCAGTCCTGGAAAGTGCAAGGCCCTTTTGCTGTCCTTTATTTGAACAGTGCTAAATTCCACTGCCAGCACTGAACCTTCATCCTGTCTCAGCTAGATGAGAGACAAACAAGGAAATGCACAGAGACAATGAGGAAGATGTAGAACAGTTTCTGTACACAGAGAAATTGAATAGACTAGGACTTGTGCTTGTAAAAAAAAAGCCAAAACAATGATGATAATAATAATAATAATGGTCTATGAAATGAAAAACCACATGTAGAAGGTGAACAGTACTGTTTAGGCCTGCTCAGCTTCAGACATCAACAGCAGAAAGGAGCTGAAAGTGCTGGAGAAAAAGATTTTCAGAAAGACTACACCTGCATTTGGGAAAATTTGTCTGTACCTGAATATAAAACCCTCCACAATGTGTCAGCCAAAGAAAACTCTCTCCCTGGAAAACTGAACAAACTGAAAGGAGTTGTTGCCTTAAGCTGTGTAAGACTTCTTATGGGAGACATGGGGATAGAGCAGAGAATGTTTGAAGACTGTGTAAAATTTATTACAGGACATTCTAAATGAACTGTAGAAAGATACAAAACATATATTTAGAGGGATGTTTAGAGGAAAGATCAAAAGTGGGGAAAGGGAGAGAACCAGCCAGATCTGAGAGGAGCAAGCATGTACAGAGGAAAAAGAAGACAGAAAAGGCCACCTGCATGTTGCTGGTCAGTATTTTCATCCAGTCCCCACCACAACATCACACCTAAGCTCTCTCCTTACCAAGCTGTGTGAGCAGGGTCCCTGTTCCCTCTGTGTGCATGATCCACCAGTGAACTTCAGTTTTACTGGCCCTAGCTGATGTCTGCCAGCCACGAGATTGAGGGGCTCTTAGGTCTGGATGCCAGCAACTGGAGGAGGTCAGGGTCCGAGGGACACCTACCAGGCAGGTGAAATGTCTGTACTGTGAGTGTGCTGTCACTAACCAGGCACTCACTGCCACAGGATATCACCTTGTCTCTAGCAGACCAGGAAGGCACTCCTGTGAATCCCAACATCCACATGATCTCTGCCAGCATCGTTTCTATATTAGCTTCTCTTACTGCTTACATCACTCTTATATACCTTTTTTGCACATTACAAATGCCCTGCAGAACAGTCCCTAGATGTCAAATCCTTCTGCAGCTGCAGTGGATTGGCACCCAAAGCATTCAGAAAACCACTGGCTGTGCAACAGGCTGACACTGAGAACCCAGATTGAGAAGACTGCCTGGTTCATGTCCCTGTTCTCTATGAAACTGCATTGCAATTGTGTTTGGGATGTTACTACAGCCAGAGACATAAGCAAAAGTGCATCAGCTGAAATGAATGCATGCCTCAATATTTTAGCCCTCAGTACACCTGTGTAGAGAACACTGGTGATCTAAACCAGAAGGCAAGACCTAAACAAGCTTGAGTGTAATCTGCCATTTTAATTCATCCTCATGATCTGTGTTACGTTTTGTACACATTCCATGAGATTTAGATTTTCTGCATTCTTTTCCCAAATGTGCCACAAACTTTGTGACACCTTGAGCGGAACATTTGCAGCTTGATACAAAGCTCACTGCTGCCAAGGGAAACCCTATTGTGTCTTGCTTTTACATTTGTAAAATAAAGGTAACAATTTGGATTTATCTGCTCACAGAACTCATTACAGTAACTCTTCACAGAAGAAAATCACATGACAACATTCCACCAATGCTTTTATCAAACTAATGGGTCTATCCAAGTTTTTTATTGCAAAAAAAAGCACACAGTGTTGCAGATCCACAAGGACACTAAAGTGAAGCACTGAAGTTAAAATGAATAGCTTAATTACCTTCCATAATTTATTGGACATACGCAACTGATTCCATGGTTCTCCAAAATTAATTCATGATGACCTTGAAACAAAGAAACTGTGTGAAGGAGTGTCAGACTTTCTCTTTTTTTCCCATATACAAATTTACAAAACTTCATAGGATTTATTAAACATTTTTCATGATAGAAAAGGATATAACCTTTCTCAGAGCCTCTCAATTTTCTGATCAGAAGCCTATTTCTTTAAGAGAGCATATGATCCGTGCTCACACCCTTTTATCCCTCTTTGAGGATTACAATTAAAGACACACATTTATATAAAATGTATCAAAAGACAAGAGAGCTTCAGCCTAATTCGCTTCACTGTACATCTCTACAGTTTAGATCTCTGTCCCTGGGGTAGTCATCCTGGGTTAGCTTTGTAACAGGTGGAAAGAAACAGGCACTTTATCTTTGTGCAGTATTGCATCCTGTGGCAAGTACCTGGAATGGCTCAGATGAAAGACCACGTTTCCCTCCATTAGCTGTAAAGGCAGCCCAGAGTGCTGAATCCAGTGACTCAGCAGCTGTCTACATTTGGTAGTCAGGATGGATCCCATGAATTTGCTCTGGGATTCACAGTTCTCTCTGTCAGACCTGGTAAGGTACTCACACCTCCCAGGATCCATTTGCTATTTCATTTCTATCTTCAGAAGAGAAAATGATGCTGACTCCTGTGACACTTCAAGACATCGTAACTTCCCTGCTGAAGCAAAGTCACTTCCCTTTTGAAAGAGCTCGGAAATCCAATAGGCAGCAAAATCCCCAGAAGCAACACTATGACAAAGAGAAACCTTATGGCAACGTATTACAGAGACACTTATCTGAAAAATGGGTTCTGGAGGAGCCCTAGTCCTTTTGAAACCTTTTTCTCTTTTTCCTATAGTTTGATGTCAGAGAGGAATTTTAACTAGGTTATTTCAGAGACTGGCAGTAAGAGACAAAGGTCCAGGAAAGGTTTTCTGGAGCACAGGGCAGCCACATAACTAAGGAGGTGGAAAGAAGCAGTGCCACTACAGCATTTTGTTTCAGAATTTTACGATGCCCTGTAACAACAGGCCAGCCAAAATACACAGGTGAATGACTGCTCTTCTGCAGTATCTTTCCTTGTGGACTCCTTATTCCAAGATAAAAGTTCCTATTCCTGAAAATTGATTCTGTCCTGGGAGCAAGCTAAGTAACTGCAATGAAACAATGTTCAGTCTGAAATCAGAGTACCCCACAGTGATCTAATTCCAGACTGCTCTAGTGGGAAAAATGCTCTGCTCGTTCCCCATTCAGCCATTTTCCAATGCATCTGTGCTAAAAACCCTCCCCTCTTCAAAAGAAAGCTGAATGAGGTTCTGTGGTTTCTGTCTGAATCCACAATGATTCTGACAGCAAGGAAACAATGGTCTGTGTTTACATTGGTCACACTTTTCACATTACTGTACTGTCCTCATATTTGTGGAGAAAGATGTTTCATATGCAGCATTCTCAGAGATGCAGCAACCTTCTCATCTGTTAAAGATTTTCCCTTGACAGAGCTTTTGCAATTTACATCCTTTCAGGATCTGCCTATTTGTATTTTGCATGGATCACTATGCATATGTATTTTGCATAGTGAGGGAATAAGTCTGAAACGAGTCAGTATTTTTGCTGTGTTCAAGTGAGATAGTTTGAAAATGCCATTGGCTGTGGGTTCAGTGAGATCTGAGCAGTTTCCCTTGCAGTGGATAAACACCTTTTCAAGGGAATCATCTCTCTGAGGACATTCTCTTTTAAATTATTAAAATATCTGGTGGTTCTTAGTAGCTTGAACTCGTCACACCATTTGCATAATAAGCATTCTCTAATTTGAGTGTGTCACATCCATACAGAGACCAGCATGACCATCCACCTGGACTCCTGCATAATGATCATCTGCTGGAGAAGTTTCTTTAGTAAGTCCAGCATTCACAGCTCAGCTGCGGCATTGCCTGCAGAGAAGTATAAAATCTTGCTTTAAAGACTTCCATATAAATGATCTATCACAGCCCCTAGCAAGGAATTCCAGTAACTGAGCATTAAAAACATATGTTTTATTTTTTAAAAATGCTTCTTATGTAATGTTTGGCTGCACTGGGTAGAGACCATGATCAAGGCACAAATAAATGAGCTCTACACCACTACATGGTGTTCTGACTTTCCCTACAGAAGTTTCCTCATACAAATATCAATTTTTCACTGAATCTCCTGTATCAGCATTCTTAGAATTGGCTTAGCTTTACATTTCTCTCCCAGTCCCTTCCTATAAATAGCTATGTCTCATATATCATTTAAAGAGAATAAAACATTACTCCTTGCATTCATTTATTTGATTTTACAGCCTTGCTTATATGTTAATCAAACGCATAAAGTGCTGAGGTGCATAGGTGCCAAGTAAAAGTCAATATTTTACCATGAACCTCATTTATCTGCATTAGCCTGAAACAAGGTAGATCTGTAAATTTGGACATTATTGAATTTAATGACAAAGATCAATTACAGCATCTTTGACAGGACAAGGATTTGTCAGATGAGGGAGAAAAAGCATCACTTCTTCCCAAGGGAGCTTATAAATGCTTGCTGGGTGAGACTGTCCATCTCTTCCAGTGAACTGATGCATGCAAATTCTTAAATAACATTGGCTGTATTTGAAATACAGACCCACAGTTTAAAACAGAGCTGGGTTACAGTGAGCTCTGAGGGATTGTTCAGTGGGATTGGCTGCAATACAAGAAAAAAGAGCTAGAAAGTAATCAAAGTGTCTTCATGGGAGAGAAGCAAAATTTGGCTGCAAAACTGAAACCAATTCTGAACTCGGGCTGATTCTTTCTGTGTCCAGCACACAAATACCAACCAAACTGTTTAATGAGCACTGTGGTAATGCAGATTTTTAATTTACAAAGCTCCCCAGAAGCACAAGACGAGTATTTGGAAGGAAGCTTGGGAAAACATGGAGAATAACTTCCCCTGATGGAAACTATTACATTTCATTAAAGCCAGTGCCAACAGATGTGTTATACTTCCTACCCATCCTTCAGCACTATGACCTTTCTCCATCACTGTGTAGGAAGCATTAGTCTGTCCTGCTTTGCTTGCCTGAAATGCAGATAAGGTTTCACAAAGGAAAAACCACTTTTTTCCTTGGTATTTTTCCACACTTCCATGCAAGGGCTGCTGGGTACCATAATAGCCTTTGAACTTACTAGGAATTGAAGAATTTCAGGGTGTCTCAGGATTGATATGTATCTCAGTATGTTTTTCGAAATCCTGAAAGCCAAGGCAAACCACATTGCTAATGCATATTTTTAATTAGCAGATAGGCAGAGATTAGTTACTATGGATCAAGTCTTTAAACAGGGAACTCCTGTAACCCTGACAGAACTTCATTAGACTGCTTTCACAAACAAGGGCTACAGGGTTATATTCTGTATTTTCACTGGTAAATTCTATGCAACCAACTCAAAAAAGCAAGTTCTCTTTTTAAAAAAAAGTTCTTTTTGGTTGAATAGAACACACCCCTCATGCCACATTTCTGCTTGCAAAGATAGGAGTACGTGTATTGTATAAAGTCGATTTATTAGCATGATAATGAGAGTAGGTGGTGCTTTTAGTCACACCTGTCCTTCCTGGAAGTATTCCAGCCCACACAAACAGCAGGCACAGATCCCAAATCCAAGTGCACCTCAGCTTAAGCTGACACTAATCTGACCCCTACTGTGTCTAGTGAGATGAGACTGAACAAAAAGCACTTGGAGTTTTGAAATGTAATGAGACCTTTCTGGACATCCAGGTTAGCCCACCAAGACAGCAGGTGTCTGCAGTCATAAGTGAGAACCAGAAAAACAGTAGTGGGAGGGATGTGAGCAAAACTGAGGACTTAAAGCACAGCCAAATGACCATGCAGAGATGTTCTCCACTCTCAACAGGGAAGTAAAATATAGTCAGACATGATGAAGAGTTACTGCAGTTTCTACAAGCGGGAGTTAACAACCTGTGCAACTAACTACTAAGAGCACAATGACAAAGCTTAGTCCACTCCATACGGAGCAAGCCTGAAAGTTAGTGTGTGTTACTTGAGACATGCAGCTGTCATGGTCTACCTGACTACATGCTGTAAAGTGAAACACAAGGAGGTTACCTTTTCGCCTGGGACAGAAGGAGTTCAGAAATGCTCAGCTATGATGTCTCAATGTCAAGTTGTAACAGACCAAGACAAGCAAAGTCAACCACTTCCAGCCCTGCGAAAAACTCTCAAGACCAGTTCACACCTCACCTTCAAGCAGCTGCATATTCCTCTCACCTTCTCCCAACACCAGCAGTGAACTCAGTCATCATGGTGTAGAATTTCCTACTAATTTCTTTTAGACTTTAAGAAAAACAGGGCAATTTTGCCCCAAAATAGCAACATAAACAGCACACAAGATAGAAAGCCCCTGCTCCTAGAGATGCAGTTTTCTTCACTAGGAGTGAGCCATGCCTTGCCCATCTTTGATGTATCAGAGGATCTCAGGCACCTAAGATCTGCTGGCTCTTGTGAATACTCTTATAAGGGGAACATCATGGATCAGCCATCATCAAAAGCTGAGGAACAGAGTATAATGAGCTGTAGATGACAGGACAGGGCAAGCAAGAACTAAGGGTGAGGAACCTCCATATGTGCTGCAGATCAACACCACCACCTGAAGCTGAACTCTCACTTTGTCCTGTGTTTCTTTTACCCACAGTTTCATTCACAATATCCCCAGTTAGCAGATCTAATACTGAATCTGTTTAAACTAATCCAGATTATTATGCCTAAAACAGTTTGGGGAACAATTAGCAAGCAACCTGAAGAAGCAAAACACTTTAACAGGAGGAGTGATGAACATGTACAGTTAAGCAGAAGACACAAACCTATGGAGCTAGCACAGCTGGACCTAGAAAGCTATACTTGAACAATACCTTTTGTTAACATTCATCAATAAAGTCCAGAGAATAAGTGTCTTGCTTATGCTATAAATCAATTGAAACTTTTTTCTTAAGTACATGTATACTAGTTTCTTTTTACTCATGCATACGAGAAGGAGGTAGACCAACTTTCAACAAAACAGAATTAAAATTATAACTTTAATCATGTCAGAATTGTCCATTTGGCATGGTTAAGACATGCTTGGAGAGATACTCAAACAGGGCAGGTCTCTAATGAGATTTTACATAACCAAATAGAAATGTCTTCCAAAAAATCCTTACATAGTGATCTACAAAAGATTATTTTGCTGTGAAGTTGATTTTGAATTCCATCAAATGCAGATGGCATAAAAAAAAAGGTTGGTTAGCTTGTACCCCAAGTCTTGGGGGCATGTATCTCTGTATGTGTGGCATGTGGGAGACTGATAGTCCTTGGGATTATTTGGTTTATCTGTTCCATTACTAGTTTTGATCCTGAAAGTATAGTTCACTGCCTGCCAGTTAATGACATACCATTAATATATTTATGAAGTGTTTCATCCTTATTAGGGTTTAATCTGAGCAGTTTTTCAGCAGAGATACAACCAGAGCCAGTCTCAACTTGTGCCACAGTGGTTTTTAAAATGCCAAACCCTGGTATTTTATCACCATCTACTGGTGATAAAGTGTCATTCACTTAAAAAATGTAAATTCAGTCTCAGCATGTACAAAATAATTCTCTCCATAAATATACAGAGACCTTAAATGCATCAAAGACTAGTAAGACATCCATAGAACTCAAGTCCCAAAAAGTCATCCGAGGAACAGATTACATGATCTCCTATACTCTACAAATATTCTGTCATAGTTAAAGCTCTCACAGAACCACAGTCAGGTGCTGACTAACAGCTAACAATAACAGATAACACTAACAGAGGCTTCAAGGTTGTTGGTAAATGAAATAAAATTCACAGTACCACTAATTTCCTCTCTACCACTGGCAAAGAAGAGGTCATGCAAGATCAATATGCCAGGCACTTTTTTGCAATCAAACCAGTCATCATATCTTTCATTTGCCCAGAGGGTTTTAAAACCACTTCCCAGCTCCCAAAAAATCTCAAAAAATATAGTAAACTATATTCATCCTCCTTCCTGCCCTCTGCTGCATCCTGTTTTCCTTATGCCTTCCCTCATCTTCACTATTCCTTTCCTCCCTTGTAACTCCTGTCATACCTAAACACCAGCACTGTGAGCTGGAGAAGAGACTGGATTCCTCTCACTTAAATTCCCATGTAATTGAGGCTCCTCAGCTAAATGGCTGAACTGCCAAGATGTCTTCTCTAATTATGGGCAACAAAGATGCTCTTCCAGAGGACAGTTCCTGCCTTAGAGGAGCCACTATTTAGAAAGAACAGAAGGAAACTGTTTTTAATTTAGGTACTTCCCTCAGGTTGTTAGGTTGGGTAAGAAGTGCTCAATACTCTCTTCTTGCCTTGGTGCTCAACTTAGAGGCAGCTACAAACTTCCGCAGGCCCAGTGAGACTTGTTCAGCATGGATGGAACCTGTAGCACTGCATAAATTTCTCCTGAGCACATACAAACTGGGATTCTCCAAATATTTAATATCTAGATACAAGTGAGCTTATTTTCACAGCACCTTTTCTGACTCAAGACTACCTTCCAGCAAATTACAAGTCTCTCCTCCTACTACATGAGGAAATTAGGGTTTCTGAAAGAACAGGTCATCCAAATTCTAAATTTTTACATTGAGCAAAATAATGCATTTTTGACCAATGTTTTGGAAACAACAGAAACATTCTGGCTGAAACTTTTACATATATAAAAATATAAACTAATGGAAGTACATACTGAAAATAACTTTAGTCCTAATGGCTAAAGTTTGGAAAAGTTGAAAAGCAAGTAAACGAAGGCCATAATAGTGGAAAATTATAATGCAAATTAAAATGTTTTAATATAAAACAGCGGCACCAATTGCACCTGTGTTCACCATCTCCAGATTTTGATTGCTTTATGCAGTTATTCGAACACACTCAAAAGAGCAAAACTAGTCTGCAGTTAAGTTGGGCACTTTGACTCTTTTTTCCAGTCTCCAAGTAAATATTCAACCTCTGTAGATACATCTGGTGACTTTTTCCTGATCACTATTTCTGTAAACAAAATGCTCACTGACTTCAAAAGGGAGAAGATTAACACTTATGGGTCAACAGCACTGAGGAAAGCAGCTACACAACAAATACAGGCCACTGCTCAGCACAAAGACAATTAAAATCTCTTTCAGAAGCGACCTTAGAGTCACTGACCCTGAACCACTTGACATCACATTCCTGCATGCTCCATTTAACCTTGTTCCTCCTCTGTCCCATGAGGCAGCTCCTTCTTCACCATTACATAACCCTGTCCTTCTTATCACACATTTCACTATTCCAAATGCCCCCAGCCCTATTCCCAACAGCAGCCTCATCCATGTTCTCAAGAAGTTGAGCTCTAAGATTCCTCAGCTACACAGAGAAAGCAATTCTTGAAACATCCCAGGCTTGCCAAGTCAGGGGAACATGTCAAGAGTTCCTTCTTCTACATCATCTGATCTCACACAAAAACAAGAGCTTTACCGCCTTCCCGAAATGGGAGAGATGTGCACCTGTGGGCAGATTGTCCAGTGCCTTCCTGACTGCTGACAGCTAGAACTGGCTGCAGGGCTTACAGCTCCCCTGCAGTGAATCTGGGGGAAATGGACCAAAAAATGACAAGAATGATCAAAAAACATGGAACAACTCCCACACAATAAATGACTACACAGGCTGCAACTCCTCAGGCTGGAAAACATGCAAATGACATAAGTTCATGAAATCCTTAATGGCCTGCAGACTAGACAGACAGCAGAAAAATACACTGGCAAACAAAGAGAAAAAGGTGTCCAGAGAAAGAGGAAAGGAGAACTATGAACCTGCCCCCCCCCGCCCCAGCCCTACCACCTGGATACTTTACAAGCTATTGCTGCTTTTGCAACTGTGACTAATGTGAAAAGAAGCACCAAAAAATTACTCTTTATTCAGGAAAAAAGTTACTTTTCACAGTTCTTGCTCATCCAGTATCCACACCTCGCCACACCCATGTTCAAACAGGTGTAGATGCTTCTGGTCTGTGTGTTCAGGTGGGTTCCCAGCACATATTCTGGCACACCACCCACCACTGTATGGGTGAAATTTTGTGTCAATCTGGACTCAACTTGCCTGAGGTTTCTTCCTCACCCAGGAGCAGAAACTTCTTCTCAGAGGTTCTCTTCCAATAACTGTTTTCTGTGTTGTGCTATTGTTACTGTGTCAATTTGTTACTATTGAATAGGAAATACCTTCCCCTACTGCGCAGAGGGAATGTGCCTGCTCCGTGTGACCTTCTTTTACCTAAATGGCATGAAGGCATGGTTCTTAGTAGGGGTGCAAGTGAATATCTGTGTCACAAGTAAGTTCTAGAGCAACTGCATAAACAGGCTGAGATTAGCTTTTGGCAGGGGGAGCAGCAATGGCTCTGCTGCTGTCATTGCACAGAAAGCTCCACAAGTTTAGATAAATAGTAAATAATTAGGTTTAAATTTTAAAAAAATTATATAAAAATCATACCTAAGAAAGAGTGCATGAGAGCTCTGCTGAGACCAGGATGCAAAAATGAGGTTGCCCTGAGCCTTTTGGACATGGTGTAATCTCAGAGGTTTGCAGCAAACTGGCAATCTGAGATGAGCTCTTGCCTAATTAGCAGATTTCTTGTTGTGTCTCGGTGGCTGCACTGCAGAGATTGGCCACCCTCCACTAATTTGCAATATCTCAAGCTTTAAAACACTTTCTTTCTTTCTTTCCAGTTCATCAGGGCCAGCTGGAAAAGCACCTGCCAAGAGGAGAACTCACTCGCAAAGGTTCAAATCCAAAATGAGGCCTGGGACTAAGCAGTTCTGCACTATTGCCTCAGTACTTCTTACACCTGGGCTTCTTAGTAAATGCAGGAGGTTAATCAGGCAGAAATACACATTCCATCCTGCCTGTACAAATAACCGTGGGCTAGCATCAACATTTTTAATAGGTCTTGCTCTCGTAATTCCTCTACATTTTCACATTGCAAGGGACAGGTTGTTTACTCCATCTGGTAGCAGGCGCTGGGGTCTTCATTTTGTTTAAGTTTTTAGCATTTGGAAAAGCAGCACAATCCTTTGCTAAAACCTTACTACCACAAAGTGGGCAATGAAAGCAGCCCTGGGAGCTTCTCCCATGACAGACCTCTGCCATGAGCCACAGGTGCAGTGCCCAGGGCCTGGGATGGCTGAGGACAGGAGAAGCTGTCCACTGTTATAAATTCACAAGAAATTATGATCTCTCCAATGATTATTTATTAATAGAAAAAGCAGCAAGCAAACAGCGCTGGGTGCGCCGGGGAGTCACCACTCCACCAACGACATGCACCACATAGCATTAGTTCAGCTTTTTTATATAGCCTGAGTTTTTATTTTCCTGATAACTCCCACCTTCTTTTGTTTCCTTGATTTCACGTTGGTGGTTGTCTTCTGTGCAGGCTTGGCTGTTGCTAGGGGGTCGTTTGCCCTCTTTCGGTGGTCTTTTGGATGAAGGCTCGTCATCTTCCTCAATGTCTTTTCATGGCCTTTTCTTTTTTCATGCGTAGTTATCAGCTATTTATATATCTACAGTTATTCGCTTAGTATAGCTTTCACAATTTGCTTAACTTTTGTTCTATGCAAGCAAATATAACCAAAAGTTCCTTATTTTTTTGTGCAAGTAAGCATAACCACAAGCAAGCAGATGTAATCACAAGTTCCTTATTTTTATGCAAGCAGACATTATTCCATGCTTTATTTGACTTTTTAAAATCGATTTTTATAATTATTCTAGGCCCTTATTCTGCTCATCACACAACATGGTTTTATTTCTACTATTGCCCCGTAACACGAATCACACATACACACGAGCCTTCATCCAAAAGACCACCGAAAGAGGGCAAACGACCCCCTAGCAGCAGCCAAGCCTGCACAGAAGATGACAACCATCAACGTGAAATCAAGGAAACTAAAGAAGGCGGGGGTTACCAGGAAAACAAAAACTCAAACTATAAAGTTTATAGTCCGTATAAAAAAGACGGACTAATGAGATGTGGTGGAGCGGTGACTCCCTGGCACACCCAGTGCTGTTTGCTTGCTGCTTTTTCTATTAATAAATAATCATTGGAGAGATCATAACTTCTCGTGAATTTATAACACCACCAAATGTGATCCTGGCTGCAGGGAAGACCCTGACTTTTCCTATAGAGATGGGTCAATCACAGCTTTCAGAGTCCATAGCAGCACACTGGCGTGGTAAAAGGGGAGAGGTTTCATAAAGTTTTGTGACAGAAATAGTAACACGGGTATGATTGAGGTTGAAGCATGTATTAAAATACCTGTGTAAACACCAAAAGACACATAAGATTTAAACACGAGGTTTAAAAGAATGGCTTCTGTAGAAAGTTCAGAACTTTGACTGTTCGCAGTCAAAGTAAGGGATGATTTGTTTCCATCTAGCCCAGCCCGTGCTCTGACACGCAGGAGACCACAAGCAATGAAGCACAGGAGCTTCCCTCAACCAAAAGAACACGGGTGCAGCTTACGTTGCACTGACCTGCAAGGGAAGCGCCCTGTAAACAGAGATTGAAAAACAATCTTTGTGTCTTGAGCTGAGGGGAACTTTGATCATAATTTATGGAGATTTACCAGATGAACTGCTTCTCCTCGTCTCCCTGTCCACTTTCTTCCCCTCTTGTCTGGTTTCATCACACGCCTAGACGCCATTACCATGGATCTATTGTAACTCAGCCTAGGTAAAGCACAAGGGCAAAAGACTCTGCGGCATCTTTGCTGAGGACACTCCTGCCTACTGAGGCAGCGGCGGGGCTGTGCCGGGCGGCGCTGCCTCCTGCCGCCCACCACGCGCCTCGGCGCGGTGACGCGAAAGAACTACATCTCCCGTCGTGCTCCACCCCGACCCGCCCACACCACCTGTGCGCGGCCGCGCGTTGCACAGCGGGAGTGGTAGTCCGTGGTGGCGGCGCCACGGAAGTGACTCAGCGGCGCCGGGGTGAGCGGGGGTGTGTTGACTTTCCGGGGACGGCGCTCATGGAGGCTCGGGAGTAGCGCGGCGTCTGAGGGGGTTCGCCGGCCGCTGCCATGTTCGGCTGCCTGGTGGCGGGCAGGCTGGTGAGCGCTGCCCGGGCCCGGGCGGGGCCCTCAACCCGCTCAGGGGCGGGGTGGAGCTGCTGCAGGGCCCTTGGCCCCTCCGGGCCCCGGCGCTCGGCTGGCTCCTGCCCCGCGTCCCCACAGGCACCTGCCTTGTCGAGCGTCCTCGCCG
This sequence comes from Rhabdornis inornatus, assembly GCA_013397075.1. NCBI lineage: Eukaryota > Metazoa > Chordata > Aves > Passeriformes > Rhabdornithidae > Rhabdornis > Rhabdornis inornatus. The sequence goes on along the minus strand of VWZS01004485.1, from coordinate 2,484,466 downwards.
GGAGGCGCTTGCCATCCCCCTGTCAATGTTGTCTCCTCAGAGACAAGCTGGGAGCTTAAAAGAAGCTTTTTAAGGCTAGATTGTGCCTTGGCTGCAAGGATGTGGCATCTCGGGTAAAGAGGAGGGTATCTTTTGCTCTGGCATTCAGCCATCCTTCTGCTGCCTTTCTCAAGGTCTATTGTATTTCCTATGTGAACAGGTTTCCATGATCCTGGGGTTGTGCCAGCCAGGTGGTCAACAGCCACTTCTTAGTGACTTGGCAACCTCTTCTGCACCCTATTTTCCTCCTACGCACATGGGGAGCGAAGGTATTCTGATCCTGTAGTCCCGGGTGGGATATGTGTTCAGTGCAGGTAGAACAAGACTGTTGTGTCTTTCTGGTAATATTTTTTGCAGTTGTTCTTCTGCTGTGTTTGACTTCTATCTGGCTATTTGCTCTTTAGGCTAGTACGTTCCTCACTTTTTGTTTTGTGCCACTTTAGGTGTATTTCTGTAAAAGGAAATTCACAGACAGATGAAGATGAAAAACATTAGTTAATACTAATAAAGGCTTTGTTCTCTTTAGGTACAAGCTGCACCCCAACAAGTGGCCGAAGACAAATTTGTATTTGATTTACCAGACTATGAAAACATCAACCATGTAGTGGTCTTCATGCTGGGAACTATACCATTTCCAGATGGAATGGGAGGATCTGTCTATTTTTGTTACCCAGACCAGAGTGGGATGGCAGTGTGGCAGCTGCTGGGGTTTGTTACTAATGAGAAGCCAAGTGCCATCTTCAAAATTTCTGGTCTGAAATCTGGTAAGACTGGTAGAACATAGCAATCGATGCAACAGATGTGTTCCTGAATGCATAAGGGAAATATGTGGGAAAGTTGGTTTGAACAAAAAGATGCTTAAAAACGCAGCATGCTCTGTGTTTTCAGATATTTTTGAGCAGATGTACTAGAAGCAGCCTGTCAGCTTCATGGAAATCTGTTTGTGTGTTACTGTTCCTTGTGAAATTTCTGTCTTGTCTTCTCTTGTGTGTGGTGTTGATCTGGAAATTCTTTGAAGCAGAGTTGACGTATTTTCATCCTCTGCATAGAGGAAAAATGATCCTGTAACTTCCCTGCGATGTTTTTAGGTGTTTGTCTAGACATGCCAGCAGCATTTTCTTTCAGCTTCCTCTGCTAAGTAGTTTTATTGTTTGTAGCACAGACAGGTTTTGCAGGGAGTAGAGCCTGGCAGTGGTTTCTGACAGCTGGCACTACCCAGACAGGGGCAGTTGCTCTATAGAATTGTCCAATAGAGGGTGTCCTCATTGGAAAGCAGCTTTTTAGTACTTTTGGTACCTTGAGTGGACGGCAGGGGGTGTGTGTGTCTGTGTGTGCATGTTTTCTTAAATACATGAGGCGTTTGCTGTGTGCAGTATAAAAATGATGAGACATTCCAGTTGCACACCTTTGTCTCATGAAAGGGACAGATCCATCAGTCAAGCAGCTTAAAGTGTTACAGTGATAAAATATTACACATCTTTAACTTGAATCTCTGTTTAGTTAAGTATTGAGGTTGCTCTGCTAAAATGTATTAAATTGTAACATAATGGCATGTTTTCTTTTGAGTCAGTCGTGGATGTGGCAGTATGATTGAGGTAACGGCTCTCAAGCTGCAGAGCAAAATGAATTCTGATCATACACATTCCTCAAAAAATTGGGCTTTTTTCAGCAGCAGGAGCAGCTGCAGGAAGGGTTTGGGGGGACTTGGTTTTGTGTATCCCAAAGCTGTGTGGTCAGTGCAACAGTAAACTATATCACCAATGTTTTTGACATATGTTCTCATGCTTGAAAGACTCGCTGGTGTGTGCTCTCGGACAGCTTTGGACAAAAATGCATTTTCAGATGCTTTTTGCACGATTAGCCATAGCTTCCCTGTAAGGGCTGCTCTCAAGGAAGAACTCAGTGACATAGTTGAACACATTTGCAGTGCCTTGAGGCACTGCTGTGCTTGATTTGAGCAGCAGAGGGCTCTGCCATTCCTATTGTCTGCACCTTAGCTCTGACTGTGGACTCAGTCTAAACGACACAATCTAAGTTTCCGTGGCCATAAACAATTTTAAGGTGGAGAAGACTACGTAACAGAGAGCTGGAATCATTGAGAGACCTTACTGATTCTTCAACTCTGCATTTTCAATTTAATACCTGATTGAGAGGACCGAAGATGTGTCCCTCTCAGCTCCCTGGGAAGCAGTGTTGTAGCAGAGTTTCATTTGTTTGTGCATAAAGAAGGGGCTTAGAAATGCTCCTTGCCTTGGAATTGTAAGATTTTTTAGTTTTCAGTTGTGCCTGAAGGTGTGGTAAAAATAGAAAACAAACTTTGGACTTGTATTTTGCACCCTTACTGGAAGTATGTTCACAAGTGGGGTAAGAGTTACAGCAGAGCCTTTTCCATGACAGACTTTTCTGCTGTGATGCTGTTTATGCTCTAATCTGATGTCTGCATTTAAAGCCTACACATGGATAAGGGTTTTGTTGTGATTGGGCTGAAAGATAATGAGGGCTCAATCATTGAATTAAGGGTTCAATGAAGGGAAAGAAGTGGATGGAGAAATACTTTTCTGATAGCAGTTGCCCTGCAGTGATGGAGAGTGCAGGGTCTGAATGCAAAAACCTGAGTTTGTATTTCAGTACTGATTAACATTCTCTGCATTCGTAAGGTTTGGAATGCTAATTGCAAGAGCCAAGCATGGAAAACATGGAGTGTATTTCTCCTGGTGTAAGGATGGTAATGGATGCTTTTATTTCACACTTTTAGGCTGACATCTTTCCAAAGCCATGGTTCTATGGGAGTTCGTGCAAAGTGAATGGAATGGATGTGTTTTATTCTTTGGATCGTGACTGTCTAAAGTAATCATACATTGTAACAGAGCCTGTTGCTTGAGGATGTTACATTTTTTATTGAAATGTCGGCTCTGGTGAAGATGTTATAAGATGCAAAACTTGTACCAGCTCTGTTGCTACTGGTACTCTTTAGTAATGAACTTGATACTGGGTTTCTGATAGCTTGTATCAAGGAAGCATTTATCAACAGCAAATGCTGAGATCATGCAGCAATGAGGTTTCTCAGAAGAGGCTCTAAACAGCGTTTCAGGAGATGGACTCTCTTCTTACTTACCTTGTGTTAAAGCCACATTTTAATAGGAGTGCTTTATTCATAAGGTCACACTAGATTGCAGCTGTAGGATCTGGAGTGAGGAGTAGCACTTCGCTTCAATGAAAAAGGATGCTGCATTTGTGAGTGTACTTTCTGTATGGGTTAGCTGTTTGCTTCTTTGTGCCTTGTGTCTCTGCAGAGGAATGGTTGAATTCCTGAGGTCTTCAGTCTTGATCTCAGTTCAACTTATCAGACTGTTTTTGGTCTGGCTGAGTTTTTGACAAAGTCAGATGGTGCTTTTGATCTCCATTAGCCTTTCTTGCAGCTCAAGAGAGTGCTGACTGGTCTGCAGGACAACTCTTGATTAGCTTTGCTTTCTCCTGCTGGTAAGAGGCCAGAGAGTGCTGCTGAAACACTGCCTCTGTGTTCAGGGTACTTGACTATTGTGTTCCCACAAGCAGAGGTGCAGTATTGGTGTTTGTTTACTGATAGCATTGTGGTCCCACAGACCTTTTACTGCATTTGCCTTTAGAGATGCTGACAGAAGAGTACATGATTTAAGTGACTCTGAGTGTCTGTCCTTGTTTGCAGAGACTTTGGCTGAAGCTGGGACAGTTGAGAAAGGTCAGAAGTGAGGGCAGAGGGCTGGGATGATGCCTGTGTTTGTGGCATGCAGTTTGGGGATGGTTACTTGTTTTCTTTGTGGCACTTGCACAGTCAGAGGCCTTTCTGTTCCTTGACTATTTCTTTGACCTTTGCTGATTTTGGTGGGTTTTAGCAGGTCAGATGAGATCTGGTGCTGCCCAGTCCTTCCTGTGTTGGAGAGTTCATAAACCAGTGCTCTCTACTTTTTCAAAGCAGGTTCACTAGAACCTGGCTTTAATGAGTGACTCAACGGCAACACTGCTGCATATTTCCTGTTTATCTGCAATTGCCAAAATGCTAATTAAAAGCTTGGTTCCTGTAGAGAAAGGTTCTGCTGTCTTTCTCTCACCGATTGTATTCCCTTTTGAATCCATTTACTTCATAGGGAGCTGTAAAGTCATGTTTTTCCGTTTTGTAGAAATTTCCTTATGATCTGTTGTGCTTTTTAAATGTACCAATCACACTGTTCCATCTGTTGTGCTTGTGTATATTTGTGCCTGTGCTTGGACTGTGGTTTTTCTGTATTTTCTGAGACAGGGAGATCTGTCTGGTGGGAGCTGGGGAATACCTTCTACAGGAGGAACACGGTGGTTTAAGTTACACAGCCTTTTCATGTGTGCCAAACCTAACGTGTGCTGTTCGTGGTGCTTTCAGGGAAGGGAAGTCAACATCCCTTTGGTGCCATGAACCTCCCACAGACACCAACAGTGGCTCAGATTGGAATCTCAGTGGAATTGCTGGAGAACCTGGCCCAGCAGACTCCTGTTGCAAGTGCTGCTGTGTCATCTGTAGATTCATTCACAGAGGTAGCCTGGACATTCTGTTTTCAGAAATTCTCTTTCTATGGAAGTCTCAAGAATTGAGCCTCTGAAGCACTAATTGGGGAGTAGGTAGGGGATGCTGCTGAGGGTGGCAGTAGGATTGTAATCAACCTAATAATTGTCAAATCATTTGGTTGGATGCTTTGATACTATGAAATTGCTTTTTCTTACACTGAAAAACTGTCTCCTGTAAAAGACTGGAATTTGCATGCTCAGTGACATGAGGCCAAGAGATTCACTTGTGTCAGTGTCACTTTACTGTAAAATTATTTATGATACTTCTTACAGGAGCAGCTATGACATGTAAGAGAAAGTGGATCTTTGGTGATCAGTACGTGCTGAAACTTCAGTACATAGACTTGCAGGGATCGTAAAAAATTACTCAAGTTAAGGCAGATGTGGCAGATGTGGCATGATATTCAGGTGTGCCACTTTCCCTGGAGAAATCCTTCTGATGTAGCTCTGCAGAACTACAGAATTACACCCTTTCCCACAGAAAGATTTTTGTTTTTCCCCAGTGCCTTCTCTGTGGATCATGCCTTGGGCTACAATACGTGCCATTTTTCAACCCAGCCTGTCCATTAGTTTGAACCTCTGGAAGTCCTCAACCAGCTCTGGCAGTTAGCTGACAGTCTTAACAGCAGTCCGAGGCAAGCTAGACCTGCATAGTGGGTCTTGATTTCCCTAACGCTGATGGCTCTGGCATTTTCTTTTAACATCTCAGCAATTGGTGAGGCCTTTTTTATGTTCTCCCTTTCCTTCCAGGTGCTTGCTGAGGGAGACTGGTAATTGTACAGTAATCCTGATACTGTAGCTGATGTTCTTTGGCAGTTTATACACATTGTAGCTCAAAATAGATAATGTTTCTTGCTGAAAGTTAACATGAATAGGAGTTGACCAACAGCTATTTTTGTATAGTACAGTTAACTGAGTTTTTCTGGAGTTGTTAGGGGCAAAGGACACCTAAATAATATTTCTGATTCCACCAATTTTTATTATAGCAGTAGTTAAGTTATGAGGAGTAACGTGCCACATCATGTCATTTGCAAGGTGGCTCATGGATTTTTCTGGCAGTAGTATTTAACGAAAAAAAACACCTCATGATTGTATAACATTTTTACAAATGTTATTTTCAATTAAGTGAATCTTTCTGTTAAAAAAAACCAGCTTATAACTGAGAGCATCTTAACTAAAATTGTAATTGCCTTCAAGGAATGCAGTTGACCCAAAGCGTAAAGTACTGCTTACTCCTACAGAGAAAACGTGTGAGGTCAAAGTGGAAGGAAGCCTTTGAGGGAGGAGATTGCAGAGGAAGGGCATATATGACTGGGAGCATATTTGTGAATAACTAATGGCTTTCATTTAATATTTGACATCAGCTCTTTGGAACTGCTAAATTACAACAATGAAAGTATTCTTTTAATGGCAAAATCATCTATTACTACCCTAAGTTAAGGAATTAAGCTCTCCTATTACATTTTTAGTAAGTTCTATGAAGATTTATGATTATGTCTTTTTTATGTATATAAACTTATGTATAAAAAAGAAGTAGGACAAAACCACAGAATTCTGTATGTCAGTGGGGTGAGACTGAGGGTATGTTCTAGGATATCATTTCTTCTGCTCATTTTGTCAGAGGGGAGCACAAGACTGGGCATTTATTAACTCAGACTCTGGTTTCCTGTATCTGTCTGTTAAATTTTCTATATGAAAATTCTTCGTTCTCCCATCAAAACAAGGCATGACTTTCAAAAAAACAGAAAAAAAAGAATAAGGGAAAAAAGGAGGTACCACAGATCTGTGTATTTGTGGACTGGCTGGGAATGTCCTACAACATCTTCTGCACACAGGGCTTGCTATTTCTTGGCCTCTGTTTCACTCTTCTTTCCTAGTCCTACCATTTAGGAGTGCCCTGTGCATCCTTTAGGTGTTCTTCCCACAAGATCTTGTAGAAAAAGATGCCAGGACAGCAGCCCTTCTGTGGGGAATGCTAAAGGAAATTGCCCTGTCACTGTAGTCTGATGAGTTGTAACGAGACAGATTGCAGAATTTTCCAATCATTTAACAAGCGTTCTGGGAGCTGGAATGGCAGCTTTGGCCCAGTCTGGAGTTCTGATTATTCAATTTGAAGGGGAGGAACAGCTCTTGTCACTGCATCACTTCTTTGTCACAAACAGAAAATGTTCTTCCCAAAGCTGTTTGTCCAGTTGGATGAAACTGAGCAGGGAGAGGGCAAGTGAAGATTCTTACAATGATTTCTGGATGCCAGATGGATCTGAGGACAAGACTGAAGCTTAGGATGTTTTGATCATTGTCTCTGGACCTACTACATCCACTTTCCCACTGTGTTTTAGATGGCAATGCTAAAATTACTTCATGTAGGAACTGCATATCTGTTAAACTTTTGCACAAAAATTCAGATTGAAGAAAGAACTTCCTTAAAATATCTCCTTTCTTTTCAGTTCACTCAGAAGATGTTGGATAACTTCTATAATTTTGCTTCCTCGTTTGCTGTTACTCAGGCACAGATGACCCCAAATCCTTCTGAAGCTTTCATTCCTGCAAATGTAGTTCTGAAATGGTAATGGCAGTAATCTTTAGTAACAAATATTCTTTTTTTCTAGGCATTAGACCATAATTTCTAAGCACTGAACTATTGTCATGCTATTCAGTAAGATGATGCAGAAGTGTTTAAAATTGTTGTTGTTTATTTCTAGTATAGAGAGGTCCTGCCCACTGTGTTTATATTTATTTGTCAGCTTTTTTTTTGTTAGAAAAGTACTATGCAACCAATGAAACTTTTTTTGGTTCTAAACAAGTTGCCTTTGACATATGTGCATTTGCACTGTGTTGCTGGTAATGCAAATGCTCTGGAGTTGTGGGAAGATGGAGCACACTGATTGATACCTGTCAATTTGTGCTTATTTGTTTTATTGTTCTCTTCCTAGACATAGTTGCAGCATAGTTGCCTTACTTAAGAATATGTGAGAGGTGACAAAATTGTGTTACTAGTTGACCTGGTTCTGTCACCAGGATCCTCGAGTGTAAATACACAAGTCCCTCTGGGAGTTGTTTTCCAGGGACTGGTTTAATAACAGTCTGGGGATAGCCTGTGTAATCTAGAGATAACCTAAAGGATTGCCTGCAGTTCACAATTTATCTGAAAATGTCTTTCCTATCAGTTTGGCCTTATTTATTTAGTCTCTGCAGTATTAACCTAAGCCCTTTTTAAATCAGTATTTGAGATTATCTGAATACAGTTTTATCATTAGTAAAATCTCATGAATATGCAAAGAGTTGATGAGAGCCATATATTTTGTTTGGGAGTGTAATTTGATGTAGATGCCTTGTACAAACTCCACAAGCTGTATGTGGCCAGGGTCTCTGACTGGTCAGCCTGGGTGAGGCTGAATTGGTTTAAAACCCTTCAGTCTTTTCTCACTTGAGATATGAACTATAGGAGAACATTTTGTGGTTTCCTTTGTTTCATTGGCAGTACCTTTCGATTCCTTTTACATTTTGGGTTTGTGATAATTAAAAGGGGAGTTTTAACTTTTGTGGCTCAAAGCCTATAGGCATCTCTGTTTTTTCTTTTTCTTTTAGAAAGACACAAATTGTATATTTCGTGTATTTCTTCACTGTGTGTCAACAGTGAATTCTGATGCTCAGTTTGTTAATGGTTTGCTTGGTTTTGAGTATGGAAAGTGAAATTAGGACAGTATGTGTGCATACATGTTTGCATTATGTATTAGAGAATTACATTTCCTTGTTTGATTTTACTAAAACATTACCATCCAGCCTCAGATTCATACTTCTACCTGCCCAGACTTTGATTTCCTAGCCCAAAAAATGTTATGCATAAAACAGCCACTTAAAATTCATGGACTTGTTTAGGTTGGAACAGATCTATAAGATGGGAGTCCAACCATTCCCCTCCTGCTGCCAAGTGCACCACAAACTCGGGGCCAATAAAACATGTCCACACGTCTTTTAAACGCCACCAAGGATGGTGACTCCACCACTTCCAGTGCTTGACAACCCCTTCAGTGAAGAAAATTTTCCTCATAGCCAATCTAAATTAACTTACAATTTTACTAAGCTTGAATGAGTCTCCTCTGGGATACTGATTTAACGAAATTCATCTTGGTGAAATACACAAGTCTAACTGTGAATATTCTAGATATGCAAATTGATTTGGGATTTATTAATTTCCTGGTGTGAAGTAGATGTAATTTATCATGCTCTCATCATAGACTAAATTGCTTGTACCGTTTTTTTAAAAATACAATTTTATATGCAGCAGCTGTTATATTTGATTGTTTTTTTATTTTTCTAGGTATGAAAACTTCCAGAGACGTCTGACACAGAACCCTCTTTTTTGGAAAACATAAACTTAAATTCTGTCATTTGGAGTTCTTTCTAAAGTGTTACCTGAAAGATGTGTCAAATAACTCCACTGAAGATTTTCAGAGGGGAGGAGTGGAAAAATCCAAACAACGATTAGTCTAAATAGACAAACTAGTAACTTTTATATTACTCTTGAATGGTATTTAAAATTAAAATCAATGAAAATTACTAGTTGCATGTTGGTTTATTTAATCGAAGTGCTTGGCTGCAACAAGAAATCAGTGTTCCATGTAGAAATACTTCTTTGAAACTGCATTTAAAGTGGAAAAAATTACAAGATGAAAAATGGCAGCACTGTCTCATACTTGTGTGGTGCTTTGGGGTGTTGTACACAAACCAAATGCAGATTTTCCTTCTTTAACTTATTTGAAGGGTGATCAGGCAACTGTGAATATGCTGATGGTTTTCATGCCGGTACTTGCGCTGTAAGCTCTTCCACTTTGTGGGCAACCAATATTTCTGTCCCCAGCTCATATAAATGGTACAGCAGAATTTCCCTCTACACTATTGAGCTTAATCTTGGAGTACCGGTCTATAACTTTTCCTGTATGAAAGTGTAATGAAGAGGGAATCTTTGGGAACTTTGGCTGTGCTAGGAGAATTTTTCCCAGTAATAAGAGAGTAAAGTCTTACTTCTCTTAGAAACAGATGTTGGGTGTCTCATAATGCTGTCTAAGTTACTGGCACCAAAGGCTGTCACATTTGCTCATAAATTTGTAGGATTTTGGGGTGGTCTGAGTGGTTCTCATGATGGTGCAGTTTCTGCTAGTGTGATGGCTTCAGGCACATGTGCCCAGGTATCTCATGGGTGAGCTCCAGCTGGCCCTTCTGTTCACTAGATTAGCTTGATCAGAAATACTATTTTGAACAATAGATCTTGCTTTTGTAAGTTACTTTCTGTAACCAAGGACTAAGACTTCCCAAACCACTGGCATGAAAATAAAAGGTTTTACTGGTTTCATTGACTGGGGAATGAAGCCTTTAAGGAGTCCTTTATCAAACCAAGTCAGCCTTAGGTACACTTGTCCTGAGAATGGAAACTCAGTCCTTCGAACCTGCTCAATGACACCCTGTGTCATTTCTGCCTCAACTTAAAATGGACTCTTCCCTTGCATAAAAGCAGAGGAGCTTAAGGAATAAAAGGAAGGAGCTCAACCTGGGGCCAAGAGGAGGAAGACAAAATGATGAAACCCAGGAAAACTGTAAGAACAGCTTTTGAAAAGTACAACTAATTCTCCCCCAGGTAATTTATGAAACAAAGCCCAGGGTTATTTCCTAGAAGCCATGGCACAGACCCAAGCCCTGAAAAATTTGGGTTTCCTGCTTGACTGAAGGCTTAATTTTCTTAAAGACATTTGTAGGCCAAATGCTTGTTGAGAAGCAGCAATGAGGGAAGTTAGCAGAGGCCCAGGCTGACCTCCCTCATCAGAACGGGTCATTAGGATCATTCTGTGTCAGCTGTCCAATTCTGCTGTAGGATGTGGTAGTTTTGTCACACAGGTGGCAGATACCTCACATAGCTGGTGATAGAAGTGGAGCAGAAGAGACAAGAGGGACCAAATGGAAATTGGGAGTGCATTGCTCAGTTTCACACACTTCTAAGGAAGCATCTGGCTGGTGTGGAAATAGGTATTTAACACTTCATAGGCCATTGTAAGGCATCAGGAGTCAGGCAGTATGTGTCTACATGACATAACAGACTCACTCCATCAGCACAATTACTGTAGATTCTATCTACAATTTCCTCATCTGACAGCCAGAGCTGCCCTTTATAAAATAATCCTGTCACTACTAATGTCACTACTCCTTGTTGCAACTTTCTATGGCCCTCACTATCTGACATTGTTTGGTAAAGAATGAGTCCTAGAACTGAAGGTATTTAAACAAAGGGCCCTGTTCGGGCACAGGCTGTCTCTCTGCTGCTCAGTCTTCTCTCCTCTAGTTATAACAAGCTACCTCTGTTCTGACCAAAGCTGCATTCCAGTTATGGCAGGTGCTGGTGGGATTGTTGTTTGGGCTTCAGGAAGCCAGACACGCCAGACTAGACCATGTGGGTGGGATCACTAAGTCCAGCAAGAGCATTGTGGCTGCTCTTGCCCCAGCTCCAGTCATTAAGGCTGTAAATGAAAATATGCAATTATATGGGGTTTGAATAATTCAGTAGTGTAGATTAAGAACTCCCAGTGCTGTAGCCACTGTGAGTTCAGCAGATGTTGTCTCTGAGCTCACTGAATGTGGCACATGCTTGAGAGCATCATTGTAAATTACTTTTCTTTCCTGCTGTGACTGAGGTTACAGATCAGAAACTCTCAGAGAGAACACCCTATCCTCCTTCAGTACCAGTACTTTGCTTTTCACATCTGCTGCGAAAGTAAGAACTGATTAATTTCTACAGGTTGTGTGGATGGCCAGACTGTGCTTCTCAAACATAAGTGCTTTTTTCTTAGCTTTGAAGCATAGGATTATGGTTGGTGAGTTTCACTAGCTCTGTGAGAGTCTATCATATGATCACTAGTTAGGATGCTTGAGGAAACAGGCATTCAGAATTTCAGTAAGAAATTCCAGGGTCTTCTAATCTGTCTCCCAACAATACTTTTTACCTCAACATAGTGGTTTTATAATGGGAGAACAGGATTATAGGAATAAATCTAAACAAAGATTCAGCTATTGCCTTTAACATATATATCTCTATACATATATGTATATTCTTTTTTTCCTCCACACACAACATGCTAAAATTCCTTTCCCCAGGTACAGCCAGAGGTGTAATGCCTGTAATAATAACAACCTTGATGTAAGATAAATTATTTTGTAATGATCCTCCTACATTTAAAGTATTTTTCCCATTCCTAGTTTCTAGATACTAGGGAGTTCAGGTTTTAAAGGAAACCTGTTAAAAAAAAAAAATAATGTCTACTGATCCGTAGGCTTTGAGGCTAAACATACCATTCAATGCCAAACTCATAACCACGACAGAGGTAGATATACTTCCCTTTATTTTGGGACATTTTCCCAATTGTTCTCCTTTCCAAGCCAACACGAATTCTTTGTTAGAGTGGGATTCTTTTCACAAGGGCCCTACTGTTTCTACATCTGCCCTCACCTCACCACCGTGCCCAGAGAAAAATTTAAAAATACAGGAAGCAACAAAGAGCATATATGGCTGCTGGCTTATACAGAAACAGATGCAAAATTCATAGCAAGTAGTCCAAATTCTAATTATGCAGGGGATTTATTTGTTTTTAAAAAGTTATTTCATTTCTTTATTGTAAATAGTTTTCTGACACAGATCATGGTGACAGCGAAGCATTCTCAGGTGAACTTAACTGTGTCTGTAGCATTTGCAGAGGAAGTAAATTCCTTGACTTTTAGCTACAGAACCAGAGCTCCCCAATACAATCAGTGGTGAAACATGACCATGAAATGCAGCAGAGAAAACAAGCACTTCTACCTATACTAGGAAGGGCATATTTGCATAAAATTTTTTTGGCTTAACATTAAAAGCATTAAAAGCTTAACATTAAAAACATCGACAAGCTGATTTAAAATTGCATTTGGTAACATTCTTTATTCATTCACCACTAGATGGAGCATTACCCCAGGAAACATGACCATACTCTGAAAAGAGAGACCTTTTAAGTGAACCACTGATTAAACAATCAGGAACCTGTTTTCTATTTTTAGTTCCAGCTGCGGTACAAACCTTCTTGCTGTCTCTGGACAAAGTCTCTGCCTAGAAGTTGGAACCAGAGTCCAAGCCTACCATTTACGGAATTCTAAGTTTCTGCAAGTTGGTAGAATAAGACAATGGCCGCCAGGTACCTCTACTCTTCAGCTTTTTTTTTTTTTTACCTCATCAGGGAGATACTCAGTGTGCAATAACTGAGGGAATCAGCAACCTTCAATTTTTATTATGCTCTTCATGCAGAGTTCAAAAAGAACAGATCTCTCCAACAACACTTGAAGCCTCTGAAAAAGTTTCCTGACTGTACTGCAGTTACTCATCAGCCTGACTTTACCTCTCCCTCACCCATCTTGAGATGGGGAACAGGAGTCAGTTACAGCATTTGTCAAAGAACAGACCTAAAGGTGGCCTGAAGACAATGGAGAAGAACATATGTTCTTTCAGGCTATTTTTGGTAGGTTTCTCCAATACTAGGGTTGGAGAACACTTCTATTGTTGAAGAATTTAGGCACTGGAGGCGTCAAGGTATGTTTCGAGAAAGTATATATTAAAAGGTGAAAAGGTTTTGGAATATATTCAACTTTTCTTCAAATTCTTTTGCAATGATTATAACTCTAATAGCTCTGTATCTTCCAGAAGACACACAATAATTTTAATCTTTCTCCTTTTTTTAGTCTAGAACTAGGCAACTGTAGGAAGAAAACACCCTAATGAAACAAATATGCAAATTTTATATCCACTTGAGTTTTATCACACTGCTTGTAGACAAAGAGACTTTTCCCCCCTGTTGTGTATCTTCAAAATATTATTAATTCTACACACAGATGGGGCTGACTGTTGTAAAGGAGAATTTTTTCTCCCCTTGGCTTGTTGCAGCTCTACTTACACGAGTTATTCCCTTCATTAACACTTTTAATCTGATTTCAGCTCCATCCAGGTTTCTCATGGCAAAGCTCCTGGAACATCTGTCTGCATTTCAAGAGGACAGTCTTCAAGAGCACATTCATAAGTTAAAAGAGAAGTTAAAGCTGACCCTGTGTTAGGCATCTTTCCAGTCAAGCACCACCCTTCCTTTCCTTCCTCTCAGACAGAGCAGCTCATTTGCCAGAATATACCACTTATGTCCCAAAACAACACCCATGGCTGAGAAATCCCTACTGCTTTTGTATCCCATTTCAGTCTCAACCCCAATCATGGGACAACACAGAAGATAGTCTAATGCCATGCTACTGTAAAGCATTTGCAAAGGCTAAATGACACCAGCTTCCAACCCAAGTGTTCTTAGTATAGCTAATTCAATCAAAGTTCTTTCCTTGAGGCTGCAGGAAGCCTGAGCACTTCCACTGCCTTTCTGGAGTGCTCTCCCAACCACACCCCAGCCCCATAATTTTTCACTCTGCCAACCCCACATACTTTCCACAGAATGATCTATGACATCTATAGACCACTGCTGTTGTGTAAACACTGGCTCATACTATGCCAGCAGTTCTGTAGAGGCAGTTTTAAATGCTTTCCCCAAGCCCCAGTCTCACCTGTCTCTCTCTTCAGCTGATCTGTGTTCAACTCTGCTGGAATTTCAGTTTCCTCCCTCCAGTACTCAGGCTTCTACATCGTTCTGCCCAACTCTGTGGTTTTACATTTGGCTTCCTGATCATGTCCTCTTGACCAGACACAAGAAAGACCATACTGGCCATTTGGCTTGTGCAAGAAAATCAAGGTCCAAAACCCAGCCCAATTAAACACTTGTTTTGGACAGACCTGTGGTACTACTGCACTTCCCCAGTAGTAGGAACAAGGATTTAAAAGAG